>JADNRX010000755.1:0-23801 GCA_015501595.1 Hymenopellis radicata
GAGGCATAGGTTGGTATGAGGGGGTCGCCTGGCAGGTCTTTGGAGAGGATGACGACCTAAGAGGAATGGTCAGGCAAGGAAGGGCTTGTAGGATATACTGACCTTCGTGTCAGATGAAGATTGCAGGATACGGATGGCGGTGGTGAGCCCGATGACACCCGCCCCGACAACAACAATAGTGCGCGCCATGATTGTCGCCTTCTATCTTGCGAAATGAATACACCACTTCAATTATAGGATATACGACCTACGTTGAAATAGACGTGTTCCTGGCAGACAGCGCAGGAATAGTAGATTTTAACTGTTCGCGTCCGCGAAGTGTAGCTGTCACTAGAAATCTGGGAGAAGGGATACAATCGGACAATACGTCTAGCCCAGGTCTGGCCCTTTGCGGCGCCGATGGGTGGAGGGATGAAGATAGATAGCCATGGCGAGGCGAGGCGGAAAGAGGGTCGCGGAAAACTCCGCCGCCAAGTCGGAAGTTTAGGCCGAAGGCCATCTAATCTTATCTACTATTTTCAACCCCTACAGTCGACGTCGTGAACTTCCTTTCCCTGTTTCACGTTTCCCAAACCTTTCCCCTGAAACAGCTGCACAATGGTGTGCACACTTAGGTGAGAGTCTTCTTCATTTGACTACGTGAAATGAGCCGAACTCTACAACTTCTAGCAGCGCGGACTCCGAAAATCTGAGAAGACTTGCACGGATTCACTGTCACATAGCTGGGAAAACGCATCTGGGCCCACCACCTTGACCTCATGACTTCCGGTGTTTCGTATTCCGTGGAAGCCACCACGTGCGCATGTACGCGCTTGATGTCGTCAACGATCCTCCTTCCTTATTCGTACTCTGGAAAGAGCACAAGATTAGGACTTATTTCGCACGGAACGCATCGTGTTTAACACATATAACACTTGAAGCTCTCTCGAATGTGTTCAGTAACCATGAGCACCTCTGACTCGCCATCACTCGCATTCCCATCTTGCTCTGAATCCTCCTTCTCCTCGTCGGAGGGCTGTACACCAGCGAATGTCCATCTATTCCAGAGGGACGACGCCATGGTCCACAACCCTCGTGCGTATCTACACGCAACCGTCGATGCCAGTCGTTCCTTAGGGATCAATCTCGCGCACCAGAGTGCTCTGACGCACCTCGTGTACTCGAAGATGAATGACTTGCAGCAGGACGAATACCTTACGGCTTACGTTGCACCTTTGATAGACGGAGTTCTGCACCCGGAGTGCTCCGTAGAGGTGGACTTACAGCGCTCCATCGACACTGACGCGCCGCAGTCTAGTGGCGATGGCCATCTTGCTGCGCTTCTGCGTGATGATCCTCGTGCCAATTTGTTCGGCGTGAATCCCGAGGCCAAGCAAAATAGTTTCCTCGGCGTCACCGTCCTTTCTAGACGTGATACGACGTCCCTTCTCGTCGTTCTGCTCAACGTGGCTGGCGTATAAACCCGCCGACAACATGACCATCCACCCCACTGGCGGGGATCCCATTCAACGTCCCCCACTCAAAAGCTCAGGCTATCATGGAATTCCTCCACCCAGAGCAGGACCCCTTCAGCCTCGAGCGCCTCGCGTCTCTTTTCGCCTTCTACGCGTCCGACGTTGCTCCATCCTATAACGTCGTCGAGCAGAATAGCTACCATATGTCAGCTTGGATATGGCATGCCGTTGCCCGCCTGGCGCAGCATGTCCAACACCAGTTGCTCGATCTAGAACCGATGGGCAAGTGCGGACTCCTCCGAACGGTGGACTGCATGCGTTATCGCCAGCACGTTTCCGACGAAGTTCTTGAAAGAGCGAGGCAAGCTTGGAATCACTGGGAGCGCCGATACGAAACAGCGAGTGAGGTGAAATGGAAGGAAATACGTCGCCAGAGACATATATCCGCAGTGTCAGCCGAGCGTGTGAGTGCTCTTGTTTTAGATACGAAAGAGTTTGCATTAATTTCCTTGTCGTTCATTTAGGTGGCGAACGAGCAAAAGATAAAAGTAGGTTTGTCAATTCCCAAGAGATCTGAGATTCTGATGACATGTAGCGCAACTGGCATGACCTCTCTCTTCCTAATCCAAAGAACGAACAGGAAAAGCTCAAATTTGTGTCGCAAGTACGCTCGCAGTTAACATCCGATTCTACGGCGGTGTGGCGAACGATTCATGGCGTATCACGCGATGTTGCCCCACTTGTGATGGAGATTCTACAAACAGTAAGTGCTGGTGCCTCTTTCTGCTATACACGCTCATTGGGTATAGGAACTCGACGCTTCAACAACAATCGACACTTATCGCTTTACCTGTATCAAGTGTCTCAGAGCCCTCGGGAAGCGATACGACCTTCTACCTGGTTCGTTCGTCTGTCGTGACGTAGAAAGGCTAGGATCGAGCGCCATCTGGGGCGGCGGCTTCGCGGTGAATTCCTTTAATGATTGGGTATTCTTGGTGTATGTTGCTGACGGTGTTCAAAGGATATCTGGCAAGGAACAATGTCTGCTGATCGGAGGCCCGTTTGTTTGAAGATTCTACGATTATTCGTCACCCAGGACCGAACAAAGATGTTCAAGGTGCGTTGTCGTTCAATTCAATGACCCGAAAACTTCGCTGATCGCCGGGGCTACTAGGCAGTCTGCCACGAAGCTCTAGTGTGGCGGCAGCTTCGGCATCCAAACGTGCTGCCCTTCTTAGGAATTAACAATGATCTTTTCGCTCCCTGTTTCTGCCTGATATCGGAATGGATGATGAATGGTAATATTATGGGTTTCCTTCTAGATCATCCCAACCACGATCGCTTCCAATCGGTGCGCTATATCGTCGGCAATACGCTAGTTGTCCTCACGCTTCTCCAGATCATGGAGATCGCAGAAGGAATTCGGTACTTGCACGATCTCGATCCCCAAATTGTTCACGCAGACATACGCGGTGTATGTGTTCCGTTATCCACATGTTCTCGAAGTTGAACTCGAACTCAACGCTGTCTACGTCGTCTAGGCCAACGTCCTGGTATCCGATGACTTTCACTGCGTGCTGGCCGATTTTGGTATAAGCCTCATGGCGGAGACGCAAGCGCCGGGTAGCACCACTCTTTTACAAGGTACAACTCGTTGGCTACCTCCCGAGATGATCGACACAGCGCTCTTCGAAAAGGCGTATCTCCCAGCGCGGGACATTTATTCTTTTGCGTGTACAGTCATCGAGGTGTGCAACAGCTCGTGTATCCGAGGCTCTTCTCATTCCAGTTCGCTAGATTTATACCGGGAAACCGCCATTTTCCCATGTCAGGACTGACATCGGTGTCATCAACGAAGTAATCGTTCATAAGCGAATGCCGCCTCGCCCAACACTGGAGGAACTTCCGTGGAATGAGCTTTGGGAGCTGTTGGTCAGATGTCTTGCAGCGGATGCAAGAGATCGACCTACGGCCAGCAACCTTTTGCAGTCTCTGCATGATCTCTCAGGACGTGATGATACATCTTCCCATGACGAGAGCATTGACCTTGGTACTCACGCTGCATAGACGCCGTGGTTCCAGAATCTGTACTAGTAGTACCAGTATGTACGTTGTATAGGTAACGAATTTGGTGTACTCAAATGTAACACTGTTTACCCCCAGAGAAATAAGACTTCAAGCCGGTAAAATCATCGGGTTTTGTGATTGCTATACACTATCACACTAATGACAGTCCTCGGACTTGTACGATCGTACGAACTTGAATTAACTGTAGTTGCCCGTCAATGATCAGTGGAGGAGAGATTCAAACTACGGAGGAACTGGTATAAGACAGATGCACTTGGGCGATCTTTGGGGCATGAAGAAAGACACGCTACGACGAGATCCCAAAGATCATCTGAGGGAATTGCTCATGAGGGGGGCGAGGAGGCGTCCTTCTGTGAACGACTACTTCGCTCATCACAGCAGGATCCGATCGCAGATGGTAAAAGGGCGGCTTTCCGCTGTAGATCTGGCACTCGTGATGAGAAGCAGAAGACGTGTACGAAAAACATACCTCGATGATAGTGCACCCGAATGAATAGATATCTCTCGCGGAGAGATACGAAGGGTCGTACAATGAGGCATCCATCATTTCCGGAGCTATCCACCGAACAGCACCGCGAAGGCGTGTAGAGCTTCCTGGCGCTTGGGTCTCCACCATGACACTGATACCGAAATCACCGAGCAGGCAATGTCCATCATCTGATACAAGGATATTGCTCTAACACGGCCCCGATCAGCCAAATGAATTGCGCGAGGACGAAGAACTTCCTTACCCCGCGGATGTCAGCGTGCACTATCTGGGGATCAAGTGCGTGCAAATAGGTAATTGCTTCGGCGATTTCTAATACCTGATGAAACACTTAACGCCCTGTGTCAGACGCGCGAAGGGAAACCTACTGATTGAAAGCGGTCATGAGTAGGATTCTTGATCAAGAATTCCATAATATTGCCGTTCTCCATCCAGGGAGATACCAAGCAGAAACTATGCGGGAAGAGGTCGTCTACCACGCCCAGGAAAGGAAGTAGTCGCGGGTGTCGCAGCTGCCTCCATAGCAGTGCTTCATGGCAGAACGCCTGATCTCGCTTCAATCAAGTCTGTCACCGCCATGTGAGTGCACGACGAACCTTAAGAATCTTATCAACATTGTTCCCAAACACTCGCAGGACCTTCAGGCAGACCGGCGTCTGAGATCGAGTCAATGTGCCTTTCCAAATATCCTTCCGATGAACGTTACTAAATATGATAAGTTGGAAGTTGTATTGAAGCTTACCCCGAAGCCGCCACCGCAGATAGGACTAGATCCTTCTCGCTTAATTTGTCGACAGAAGAAGGAATCGGGGAGCATTTCGTGCTTCTTCGTCGAGACGCGGAGACATTTAAGACATGTTGAACGATACGTGTCGATGGTCGACGAGGCATCCAGTTCCTGTACTGAGTAAACAACTGCTTTCCGAGGAGAAAAGGACAATCGCACCGTCTGTAAGATGTTCATGACATGTAACGCAGCCTCGCGTGGGACTGAACCGATAGTTCTCCAGACCGCAGGTGAATCAGAAGTTAGTTGTGACGTTACTTGGGCCACTAGGCGCAACACGGCATTTTGATCATTGGCATCATTGAGAGAGAGCTCACGCCAGGTGCTCTATTAAGATCCCATATTATTTCACGAGATCGACGTCGGGGAAATGAACGCACTTCAATGGTCTGGATAGAAGATACAATAAGCCCTGCAAGTTTCGGCTTAAAATAAATATCTTACCTCGAGTCTCTCGCGTTCACGTCGAATCTCCTGCATGCTTTCCATGGCTCGTATAAGGACTTCATCAGTGATCGCTTCTCGGAACTGTTTCCGGACAGCCTGCTGTCGGCGAAGTTCCAAGTCCTCCCGGGCCCGTCTTAGTTTCGCCATTCTCTCCTCACTTGCATCCTCGTATCGTCTTTCCCAGTGTTGCCATTCGGCTCGTGCACCCGCCAGATCCTGCTCGTCAATTTGTTCTCCGTACCGCACGCAGTCAAACAGACGCAATGCGCCAAACTTTCCCATAGGTTTGAGGGTGCGATTATCGTGTTGCACATGTCCCTTCGCCAATCGAGTCACCGCATGCCATACCCAAGCAGCCATGTGATAGCCGTTACGTGCAACTTGACTTTGAGCTGGGGAAGGTGCAGACGTGAAAAAGTCGACAAGAGAAGCGAGTCGCTCGAAGCTGAACGGACAGTCCTCAGGATGAAGAAAGTTCATAACGGCCTGGGCCTTCGGAGCGGGACGACAACAAAGATCTGTACCCATTAGATGTATGTTCATTGAGTACGTGAACTTGGATGCGAAGAGGGAAGAACAGAATGTGCGTGGATGGCGTATCATATGACGAACGGAATGGGATGCTTGGCCGCGGCGTCAACGCCAACCAGCTTGACCTTGGGGTCATTGCGCAGAAGCGTGGCTATATGTCCATTTGAGCTCGACTGGGAGCATGGTGCCGAGTCCTGGGCGCGAAGGAAGTCGACTTCTGCATAAAAACCTGGATAGCGGATGCCGGCAAACAGATATTCGACACGTGCGGTAAGGTACTCATCCTGCGGCGATTCGCCTATCTTGGAGTACCGTAGCTGCGTGACAACGCTCTGAAGAGCGATGTTCTCTCCAGTTGACCGACAAATACAGAGGCCTGCCTGCAAGTATGCGCGGGCGGTATGGACAGTTGGTGCATTGGGGTAAAAGAGGTGGACGTTGGTTGGGATCACGTCATGACTGTCATGAGAAGTCCACGAGGAGATAGACTGTGATGGGAGCAACAAGGAGCTGCGGTGTGCGCTGGTGATGCTACTGGCACTCATGATGATTATCAGTGAGTGCAGCTCATGGAAGAAGGACTTAGAACTTACCTACTATTATACTTGTCGACCACGATGTATCACAAAGATACGTCGCTCTGGCATATTTAATCCAACGTCCGGAGGCGTATTTCGCCGGATTCAACAACCTGGCATAGCATCATGAGATGCTGCAATGCGCGCCTAAATGATTAGCGTGCCCGGGGCAAGGGATTTTTTGTACGGCATACCATTCATTTTGGAAGGAATAAAACACCGTAAGGCATAATGCGCTGACGCGTTGTCGGTGCTAGAAGGAAGAGCCTCAGCTTGGAACGAACCACACCCCCAAAGTTAAAAGTAGAATGGCTTAGATCGTGAAGCACGACTTTAGGTTAACAGCTGCTTAGAAGGCGGAAAAAGAGCGACCAAGCCACTTACTTTCCCGATGATTCAAGTGAGTTGTATAATTGACAGGTTCGTGGTCCGCAGGCCAAGAGAAAAAAGGCCATGGTCAAGAAAAGTAACCATGATCATGATCAAGGACGAAAAACGCGTGTATACGGTGATATCGGTCCGAATTGACGGTAGATTTCTGACAGTACAAACCTGAAGGCGTGGAATACAGTGGGCTTGAATAATGCGGGCCAGCATGATGGTGGTGGTGGTGGAAGGTAGCCCTCGTCTTGTGGTTAAGACGACAAAGGTCATATGATGGCGGTGGGAAACACAGACAGACTGAGGCACTGCCACCGCCTTCCTGCCACGACTTCCACTAACGCGTCTTTTTTGGGGCGCGTTTAGGTCTTGCTCATTTGGTGCCTTCGAAAGACAAGGAAAATGAACCTTGGTCCCTGTCTGTCTCGGCGATGTACCTCTCCAACCTGTCTCCACCCATGGTCGATGAGCAGGCTGTATTCTCATGCATGCCACGCAGAACTGGAGAGCTATATAACAATACTAGGCTCCCATCTGTGCACATACTCCCAGCTTTTAATTCCGTCGACTACCAGCGCAAATCCCACCGTCCATACCGTCCCAGTCGAATCAAAATCAAAGACGCCGAACTTTGACGATCCTTTGGGGTGTTGATAAATCGTCACGTCCGTTTCGGCGTGCTCCACGTACTCCCTGACGAACGGTTGAAAAAAGAACGACAATGGCGAGGTAGAAAACTCGATGACGGCGTTTTCCGTCGGATAACCCGACCCCACAGGAGGAGGGAATTTAACCGTTGCTGAAGGAAATGTACAGGTCAGCCCGTGTGGTCATGAGGAGGAATAGAAGGCGCTCACCGTGTTCGTGTCTGTCCCCACTTACAATGATTCCTCCTCCAACTTCCCATAGCAGCGCCAAAATCTCGTCTCGCTCGTCCAAATACCCCGCCCACGAATCCATCTCATCTCCGCCGCCGCTCCAATTCTAAAGCCACATTGCTGGAACATGATCTCTACTAAGCAGATATGAAACGCACCCTCGTGAATGGCACCCCGCTTACTACTACTTTCCACCCCCTTTCCCCTTTGATCCATGCCTTGAGCGCGGAAAGCTGCTTCCCTCCCAGCATAGTTCGTTTACCAAACCCACTATCCTCTTTAGCCGGAGGCGTAGATCTCGCACTCCGTGTATCGAGTACGAAGAACGAAGCATCCCCACGGCGAAAAGTGTACCAGCTCTCCTGCTTACCTTTGTCGCCATCTGGATTCGCATGCCCTTGATACGCACGAAAAGGCGCTAAAGCTGCTTCGTACATTGTCTGTCGTCTAGTCAGTACCCATGATGACTTCCAGTAGCATGACTCACGAGCTGAGGATCCATACCGGGATAGTAATCATTGATCAACTCATGGTCGTCGAATGCATGAAGCCACGGTATGTCTCGAAGCTCCTGCGTCCAATCCGGAGAAGCGTAAATCTGACGGAAGAGCTCTGTGTAGTGGGGTTCGAGAGAAATGGGCAGGTCGATGTATATCCAGTCGCCTAGGAAGAAGATCCAATCCGATTTCCCTTCAGTCTGGATGAACGATGCGAGATGGCGTATTCCTGCGATGTTCAATGCATGTGAGAAGGGGCTGTATGGATAAAAAGGCTTCAAGCAAGACGTGCTGATGAACCGGAAGATCTTGTCGGTTTCAGGGGAAGGGGAGGTGGTAAAGGATCCAGAATGGTTGAGCGACGTGGTGTACACATACGTCGTTGCTGGCGTGAGATCGACTAGGTGAGCGGTGGCTACCCCGTCGAATCCTACAGGCACACTAATCGACCTCTCGTCAAGGGCATCTTCCCCTCGCCAAGTCAAAATCACCGTGGCCGAAGCAGCGCTGGTCATGGCTGGGTGTCGAAAGACGACCTTGGCGGATGTGCTATTGACGAAGCCCGTGCGTGAAAAGGCTACATCGGCGCTTGGGTAGAACGCATGTGCGCTGTAAAGGAAATCGAATACGAAGATAACGGGAAGAAGGTTCAGCCCAACAGCTAGGATATTAGCCCTGCGGGATGAGGTCCGCACGCCGAGCAGAGGTGCAAATAGGCCGACGGAGGAAGGTGATATGGGAGTCTGTAATGCGAAGGACGCCAGGAAAACGCAAAGAGAGGCTGAGATGCGTGGTAAGAAGCGATATCCCAAAGGAAGCTGCCAACCGCCACGGAAATTAAGGTGAGTACAACCTCTATAACGTGCTATATGTTCCTTACCATGCATAAAAAAAACGTAGCATTGAAACTTGAAATAGGTACCGGAAAGGACGCTCAAAGCCCGATTGCTGGCAGATAACATCGAGGAGATGCTGGTCGTTGGTAAGAACCAAGAGCAGGCACGGAAATCAGGGCGAATTGACCGGGATTTAGGACGCGACTTTGCTATAAAGTGTCAAGCACGTGCGATCGCAGATCTCGCAAATTTTAAATTGCTCACACGACCATCTCTTTCTATCAATGTCATCATGGGCAACGTTCGTAGGAGATTTGATATGCACGCGAAGGGTTGACTTAAAGGTGGGCTAGCGAGGGTCATTCCTGGATGAGTCGGCCCTCATCTCTGATCAGCATGAACAACAGCGAGAGCACACAACCTTCGGACGACAAGGCTTCCACCGACTCTGCATACACGACAGAAGTTGTCCCTCGCGGCAGCTCGGAATCAAAGCCCATCAGCAACTTCTCGGCCGTGTTCAACGTTCTCGTCGCTGGAATAGCCTTATTCTCCGATGGGTGCGGTCTTATTTCTATAATCTTCTACCCTCAGAGTTGTTCACGTTCGGTCCAGCTACAACATTCAGATCATCGGTTACATGAACCCGGTTCTCGCTGCACTCTACCCGGACGCGCAGACAACGGAAATGAAAGCTCGCTTGAGCAATAGTATACTGGTCGGCGATGTTGTGGGTATGATCTTCTTTGGGCTTTGCATCGACCGCTGGGGAAGGAAGCTGGGTATCATCGCGACGACTGCGTTCCTCGTTTTGGGTATTGTGCTGGCGACTGCGAGTCATGGAACGACTCCGACGGGAATGTTGTGGATGATGGTTGTCGCAAGAGGTGTGGCGGGCGTCGGTGCCGGTGGCGAATATGCTGTTTGTACTGCTCAAGCCGTGGAAGCCGCAGATGAGACTCCGTAGTATGTATCATCTACTTTTGGTACTTCTTGTCAACTGACCTTTGTCGTAGTGTGCAGAAAAAGCGCGGTGTCCTCGTTGCCAGTGCGACCAATGTCGCTATTGTGTCCGGATTTGTTGGGTCTTCTATCGTCTCCATCATCGTCATTGCCGCCTATCACAGCAAAGCCTCTGACGGTATATGGAGGATATGTTTCGGGATTGGTATCGTTGTATGTTCCATACACCCTTCGGTCTGGCTGGCTTTCCTTTGACATCGATGAACTATAGCTCCCTCTCGTGATTTTCTTTTTTCGTATGCGTCTCGTCAACTCTACGCAGTATCACAAACACGCCATTCAACGCAAGTTTCCTCTCAAGCTTGCCGTACGTCGCTACTGGCTTCCTCTTCTCGGATGCTGCAGTGCTTGGTTCCTTTAGTATGTAACCGTTTCATCCACTTTGAGTGCGCGTCTTACATTACTTCACAGCGACGTTGTTGTCTATCGTGCGCATTATTGTTGCAGTGACTATGTGATATCTGATCTTTCTTTCAGCATTCAATCTTCTAGCACCTACTATCGTTTCAGGATTCTCCGATTCAAACACACTGTTGTCGAGTACAGGATGGTCGGCTCTTGTGAACGCGTTCGCGTTACCAGGCGCTATCTTCGGGTGCGTCTCTTTCGCTTCATAGAACACTGTCTCATTTTAGATGACAGTGGCTTTCTCATCGACCGCATTGGCCGTAGACAGACATATGCATTGGGTTTCGCCATCGTCTCCGTTTTTGGATTCATCATTGGCGGTGCCATGATTCCTTTACAGGCGACCTTCCCTGCCTTCGTCGTCCTATTCGGTCTGTTCCAGAGTTTCTTGTCCGTGGGACCTGGTGTACGTTGGTCCTTTGCTGTCCACTGCCCTCCCACTCAAAAGTTACTTCTAGAACTGCAACTTCCTCGTCTCCAGCGAGTCCTTCCCCACTCCCGTTCGAGGTCACTTCCTCGGGTTTTCTGCGGCAGTTGGAAAAGCAGGCGCTGCTCTGTGAGTGTTAATCGTATTTGCTGTAAGTTGATTGATTTCACTCATACGTGCAATTAGCGGTACGCAAGTGTTCCCCATTATTATGGACAAGTTCGACACGACGGTGAAGGGGCAGCAGGCGATCTTCCTTGTAGCCTCCGCTATATGCGTTCTGGGTACGCTCGTCGTCTGGTTCCTCATCCCGGACCGCGATGCGCAGTTGGAGAACGAGGACGCGCTGTTCAAGAAGTATTTGGAGGAGAATGGCTGGGATACGTCGGACATGGGTCTATGCGAAGATGTTCATTCCACCAAGGAAGTCTTGTAGAGCAGAATATGTAGACTAAGAGTAGCGTTTCGATTTCAATTGGAAGCAATTTAAGGCTTTTACGCACAGACATGATCCTCGATGGCGAGCGTTCGGACTTTCAATTATCAGCACGCTATGTGCTAAAGCCTGCGCTGGAGAAAGTCCGGTTGTGGTGCGCAACCTGATTTGATACTTCCTGTTCAGACGACTTGCGATGGCCGGCCCGTCTCACTGAGCTGCTGTGGGCGGTCAGATGACTCAGTACACGCGTAGATACACACTCGTGGTATGTCGTAGGCTGTAGTACGCGTCGCATGGGCGGCATGATGAGGGAAAGAGCTTGATCGGGGAACAGAGTTACCGGTTACCTCCGGAATCGGCGGCCCGGGTTTTTATTGATATTTTCCTCAGGTGAACCATCATCTCCCTCAGACGGTTGAATGTCGCGTTATTCGCTCATTGTTTTCTTTGCTCAAAGCCGCCTCTTTTTCTTCAGGTAAAAGCTTTCTTCCCGTTGTTCGTTTCGGACTGGTTCGGAGCTTGAATCGTTGCTGGGCACGGCGGGCGACAGTCTTACCGCGGCGGCGGGCATTCAAAAACAAACTCGGCTCCTCTCAGAATGCACATGGACCCGAGGACCTCCTGTAGAGCCCGAGACGCGTGGTGGACCTAGCATGCTTTCATTTTTCCGTCTACTTCTCCCGATGGCTACTATAAAGAACGGATATCGCACATGCATGTATCGGTTTACTGCACAAAATGCTTCCACTCTCCCTCTCCCTCCTATCCCTTCTTCCCGCTGCTTTGGCGGTCGGAACCCCCTTCGGCCAGGCAACGGGCACCACTGGCGGTGGAAGTGCTACCGCAGCTACACCCTCCTCTCTGGCGGAGCTGACGACGTGGCTCAGCGATAGCACGGCACGCACTATAGTGCTGACTTCGGTGTTTGACTTTACATCCAATGAAGGTACCACGACGGGTAAAATATGCAAGCCCTGGACGTGCTCGCCCAATCCGCAGTTGGCTATAGACCAGAACAGCTGTAAGTATGTTTTCGTCTGTTGAGGTGTGGGTGATAAACTCTCTTAGGGTGTGAGAACTACGAATCAGATGCTTCGACGGGCACGGCGACCTATTACACCGCTGGACTCACGCCGCTCAAAGTCGCAAGTAACAAGACTCTTCTTGGGAAAGGAAGTAACGCTGGAATGTTAGTCTCTTCCTGCATATGCCTAGGCCATCACTTATTGTGTTTATAGTAAAGGCAAAGGCCTCAAGATTACCGGCGCTAGCAACATTATCATCCAGAATATCCGCATCAGTACGTTCGTCGTGTCGTTCTTTATTTCAACTGAGACTCAGTGAACTCGCAGCCGACATTAATGCGCAATATGTCTGGGTAGGGCGTTTCCTTCTTTCTTCGCTGAATCGGATTGATCCTGCGATTCGATTAGGGCGGAGACGCACTCCAAATCGACGGCGGAAGCTACATCTGGGTACGTGTCCGCCTCATACTCAGCTACACCTTGTCTGACGGGACGGTATGACAGGTCGACCACAACTACGTACGTGGTTATGCGGTTCATGGACGACAAATCCTAATGATCTCGCCTAGTTCCAACACATCGGCAGACAGATGGTCGTAACCGTATGCGCTTCTTCATTCCTTCTTTCCTTCCATGACCCACTGCTATAGGGCTATGGCGCTGTCACCCATACGACGTTCTCAAACAACGTCTTCAACGGTCAAGGAACTTACTCTGCTACTTGCAACGGTTCGTTCTCTACTCTCAAGATGTTATTGGTTTGTTAACCTGAACTCCCTGGAAGGATGTCATTATTGGGCAGCGTACTTTACTGGAAGCGGCGATGTGATCACGTTCGCTCTCAACTAGTTGCGTGCTTTCCTTACAGCGAACTGGTGTGTTGCTGATGGCGCGAACATTGATTAGCATGTATATGACCTCTGGCCGTGGTCCGAAGGTTTGTGACGATGTGTATAACTACTGAATTTGAACTGATTCCTCGACAGCTTGGAGTGGCGATTCTCCTTCTCTCTGTGATGTCATTCCTGACGTGAAAGCGTTTCAGGGCACCAGCGGATACTACCAGGACATCCACATCTACAACAACGTACGTCCGTCTCATCCCATCTGAACTCGTTCTTTCTACTCACCTTTCTTCCCTCCCAGTACTTCGGTATGCCCCGCATCATCATCATTTCATAGCCGTGTAACAAAGCCAAACATATCAGTTTCTGTCGCGGGCCACGCCATCGATCCCGGCACAGGATCCAAAGTCCTCGTCGAGGGTAACTACTTCAACACTGTACGCCTCTCCCCCCACTTCTCTCCTTCCCTCACTTTCTATATCTGGGCAGGTAACCACTCCCATCCTCTCCGACTCTGGCGAATTCTACTTCCCCCAAACCTCTTCCGAGGCCTCTGCGTGTTCCTCCTCCCTCGGGCGGAGCTGTGTTACCAACACTTTGTACGGAGTCTTCCCTTTCCCTTGAAATGCTGGAATGAACGAAATGTATCTATCATAGACTCTCATCCGGCTCCGTGTCGGGCGCCGTCGCCAATGCTCTCAATGGATTCACCGACGTATGTTGATACCCCAGCGTCATTTATGGAGACTAACACCCGTGATAGTCCGTGTCAAAAGGAATATCGCCGATGGCGGGGAGCGCCGTGGGCGCCTACGTGCAAGCGAATGCTGGTGTAGGCATTGTCAACTAGTATTTAAAGCCAGAGATCATCGTAAAATGCATTATGCATGTAGTGGAGTTGTTGAACGACTATAATGATTCGGGTCGATACCCATTGTCGCTACAACGATCGCTACGGATGTCCATCCAGCTATCCTACGACACTTATCCTCCGCAATTAGAATCGGACACAGACTCGAACAACAAATTCTATTCAGATAATGGCGAAGGTATACTTCACGGCGTACAGCGACGCAAGTAGTACTACGTTTATCATCAGGGCATGGTATCAAAAGAATCACGGATAAGTTCGAGATAATGGATATGAGTTCCTCAGTCACACCAACCAACGCGCCTTGGACTTATCGATCCTGCGAGACTGGCCGATCTTCCACGCCACAGATTCCCTTCCCGTCATCAGCGCTTCTACTTCTCCGTCAACCGTTGCACGCCTCCATACATGATCCGGTTGAATGAAGGCAGGAGTGTCATCAAAAGGTGCGCCATTGAAAGAAATGATGTTCAGTGCGGGACAAGCACGAAAGAAGACGACGGCGTAATCATGTTGGCGACGGTCGGCCCCGTCATCAATTGGAAAGTCGCTTCGACGAAGCCGGAAACTGAGTATCCCGCGGTAAATTTCGAGAATTAAGATGCCTAGGTTCGGTAGTGAGCTAGCTACAATGCTGCTAAGTGTATCCTTAAGAAGGCAGTGTCAGAAGCGCAGGGAATAGAAAGGAGCGACGACGTACCATCATGATATCCTTGTCCTTATCCATTGAGTCGCCACTGACAAATATGTCCAAGCAATACAAGTTAGGGAACGCGCGTCCCAAGCTTCCAAACGCAATGCGAGCCTCTTCATTTCCATCAGGTCCATCGCGATAAGTCAATGTTTGGGCCAGTTGGACAGCCTTTATTGTAAGCGAAGTCGCCCAGACGTGATTCAGGTTGGATCCCAGTCCCAAATCCAAGCTCTCTACACAGGGCGGAAACCCACTGATCGGATAAAGATCAACAGCAGCACGTCGAAGGAGCTTGCACTCCGATAAATCAAGGCGTTCAAAATCTTCAACAAAAATGCCGATGCCGAAAGCTGCGAAGGCCGTATCAAAGGATGCGTGCAGGAAGGTGATGGCTGGAAAGCATTGCTCCAAAAGATTTTTTAACGAGGGTCCAGTTAATGCGGAGCGAATGCTAAAGTGCTCGACCAGGGGACAGAGAGGAAACATCCCAAGATCTCCTCCGATAGCGCCCAGAGATTGCGGATGGAGATCCAACCGACGTAGGGCGTGTGCACCCATTGCAACCAGGTGGCGTAGGGAAATGAGGTCTTGTTGCTCTGCCGGAGGGGCATTTCGGCGCCACTCAGGCTGCTTGACTGTAAGCGACTGGAGACTCCATGAAGAATCACGCTGTGCTCCGGACGAAGACTCAGCGGCGTCATGGTCCAACGAAGAAACGACGTCCCGAGGAAGATAGGAAATAGTCAAGGCCCGAAGACAAGGCCAACGGCGAATGATATCAGGGATGACATGCTGGAGTCTTTCTTTGCACCATAAGGAGTCTCCGGCGGCGCATTTTGCGCAGATAGGATATGGGACAAGCAGGTCGAGATGTGATAGGTTGATCATGCGCTCAACAATGGGATCGTTGATATGAACCCGTATCTAGTGATAACTTGGGTCTTCTGGAACGTCGCTCGTTCGAAGAGTGAATGTATGCAGGCGCGAACATAACTCTGGCTGAGCTAAGAGCAGCGCGAAGAGCTTTGAGAAGCGCCTGGAGATGATGTCCGGGACTCCAGGATCATGCGAAAGCTGATGATAGAACGGATGAAAATCGTCAATGATACCCATGGGGTCCGTGTAGATCAGCTCGGGACAGACATTCCGCATCTGGGTACAAACACGCATGATGGACACAAGGCGCGAGTCGGGAGATAGGAAAGTATACAGAGATGTAGCTCTGGCGGTAACGATAGGAATGGGACTGGAGCGGCGTAAGAGACCCGCGACCGTGGGTAAAGCCGCCGACAATGATGATGGCGTATTAAATCGGTGGACGAACGCGACTGGATCCGATGCGTCTAGGGAGTGCACATTGAATGCACTGCCTAGATTCTGTAGTTGCAACAGGATCACGGCCGTCAACTGTTCAGGGCCGAAATAGACTGGATATGTCCTCTCCAACGCGCGTCTCGTAACAAAAGATTCCATCATGACTGCGTACCAGGATACTAGAAAATTGAAGCAACGATGACTGTAGTGATGCATCTTTTCCAGTAGCTCAGATTGAGGAGGACGAGGTCCGTCACTCATGGCACACCAAAAATTGTGATGAAGGCGATCCTCGAAGCCGGCAGCACCACGGGGAGCACCAGTATGACTGATGGCTAGTGGCGGATTCCATGATTGCGACTGCCGCGAAAGACGAAGAAGATCTGAGTGGCAATCGCGCTCTCGCGCAACTGCTAAGATGATATTGACAAGGAGGAAATTGGACAGGGTTAGGTTGATATACGAAACGATCCCCTGCTCGTAATCCTTCTCGTAGGAGCCTTCAAGTGAGTTTAGCATGACAACGGACTAAATCGAGGGAAGAACATACGCCTCGGCGGTAGACTATAATGCAACCCCGCCATAGCGGCCAGGTCGACTCCGGGTCCTTGAGCCAGGCGTAGCAATGCTGTAAGGAACTGGAACTGATTTGGAGGCTCCGTCATAACGACCACCAGAAGAGCCGATACGGCGCGATGAGCACCGATCGTTGGGCAGTACTTGTTCTCCCAGGTCACTTTCTGCGTATACTCGTGCGGATCAGGGACTATGGCGGATTGGTGGTGCATTCCTACGACTCTGCTGAGGTACTCGTCTGGAAAGAGAGCATCATCGTTGACGCCAAGGTCTCTCCAAGCCTGTATTGACGCGTTCGGTTTCGGGACTGTGGACCGCCTTCTCTCCGCGTCATCAGCAATGGCAGATGCAAGTGCGCCGGCGAATACAGTGAAGTCGGCGTCCCTTGCCTCTATCGTCGACGAGTCCTGTAGGGCGAACTCGGACTCGTCGCTGGAGGTTGTAGATGTGATCTGGACATGCCGAACAAATACTATAGAGATATGGTAAGCAGCACTTTAGACGGCTTGCGTATAACTTACAATGCCACGGTATAGTTTCAGCTTGATACGCAGAATACATGCCGGTTGGGCCAGGCAGTTGTTGGTCAATGGTGGTGGGAGGAACGAAGAGATGCCGATGTGCCGGATCCAAAGTGCTATTACAATAGCATGGTTCCGTGACCTTCCTGGACGTCCACAGCAGGCACCCCAACTCATATAACGGTGTTTGCCCGACATTCGCCGATTTTCCGCTATGCCTTTTCGACTCGCAAGTCCGCTCGTCGCTCGCTTCGCGTCATCCCGCTTACCCACAGCGAAATAGTATCTAATCAGATTAGTCACGTCTTAAAATAGTGCGTGGTTTGAGGGCTTTAAATACCGGTAACCGCGAGCCCACAGTCTGCCCGCATCCACATATCCACTTACCTTTGGGATCGGAACCTCATATATATTTTCCATCATCCCGTTTGCAGTCGTGGCCACCCAAGTTCTACGTCGACTCTCTTCTCCCTCCGCATTTTCTCATATTCGCACCATGGCCATCACAACGGAAGGAAGGAAAAATATGGTCGTCGTCGGCGGAAGCTATGTCGGTGGAAAAGCTGTAGAAGATCTTGTTACCGCTTTCGGTGACAAACATAATATCGTGTTGGTCGAGAAGAATTCGCATTTCCAGGTGAGTGCATGCTATGATTTAGTGCGCCCCCGAAGCCGATTCGTGTAACAGCATCTTTTCGCGTTTCCTCGGATCAGCGTCGTCCCAGGATTTGAGCGGAAAGCATTCGTTCCATTTGGTTTTCCTTCCTCGGCGGATAGCACGTCTGGACCACAACTTATTCGAGGCGCTGCAGAACGCATTACACCGACCTCTATTGTGCTCGCCGATGGTCAGGAGGTCCCCTATGACTTTCTCATCCTCGCTACAGGCACCTCCGGATCATCCGCATTAGGGACTGAAGGGCCCTCGCAGTTCATCGGAACGGACAAGAAAACAGAGACGGAAAAGTTCAAAGTGCTGCAAGTGGATGTGGAAAAGGCAGACAGAGTAGCCATTGTTGGCGGTGGCGCGTACGGCGTTCGTCAGTGCTACCTTACAATTCTAGTTCTATCACTGATCAATCGATAGAGGTCGCTTTTGATGTCAAGGAGTTCTACCCCGCGAAATCTGTCGTTCTCATACATTCCCGTGCCCAGGTCATGAACCGCTTCGACAACAGTCTCCATGACCTAGTAGCGTCTGAATTCGACAAGGCCGGAATAGAGACAGTCTTGGGCCACCGTGTCAAAAAGGTTAGGGACAGCCATGATGGAAAGGGGAAAGTGGTGGAGCTCATGGACGGCGGCGAGGTCCAAGCAGACTGCGTGATATCATGCACAGGCTCTCGTCCGCTCTCCGCACCGCTCCTCAGCCTGTCTCCATCAGCCGTCGACCCCGCCACCGGATACATCCGCGTCAAACCCACTCTGCAGATCCACCCTTCCTCCGACAATGATCCCGAATACCCTAATGTCTTCGCCATCGGAGACGTCGCCGATACCGGCGCGCACAAAGCTGCTCGCCCCGCTATGCCACAGATCGATGTGGTAGTGTCGAATATACGGAAGCTGATGGAGAGAAATGGGGAGAAGCTGAGCGAGTACGTTGTGCCGCCGGCGGGTATACATCTGGCGCTGGGGCTTCGAGAGTCTGTCAAATTCATGAACCCGTTGAAGAAGGGCGCAGCACCGAGCGTGTCTATCGCTGATGATGGGGATTTAGAGATGGGGTGCGGAAGGATATGGGCGAGACGTGCTCCGGGAGTTACGGACTACGAACTGTGAAGTGCCGCATCAGCATTCCTAGATCCATTCGTTGTTAATTTACTGTATATCTCTGGTCTTAATTCATCGCATGCTCCTTTTGAATGTAGTTAACCGAAACTACTGTACTTCCCTTTGACTAGACTAGTGTAACTTGACGAGGTTACATATGTATATCACAAATGCTACTTCGCTAGGTCTCTGTACGCCCGCCAAAATACTCCGTAGAGTCCACTACAAGATACTACTGAAACATAGTTAGCACCCTAAGTCAGACAATCTTTCTCCTTCTCATCCACCATGCTGGATTTTTGAGTGTGGTCAGCCGTATTGATCTTCGGTGGCGCCATGGTGCTGAACATGAGGTACAAGAACGCAGCAACGAGGAAGCCTACAGGCCACACGCAGGAGCTAGTACTTCATATCAGCAACGTTGAAAGCACGAGGTAAAGGAAGATAGAGTTTACAAGATGTACTTCGCCCCCACGGGGATGAGCAATGTCGCGTCGACTTTCAATGCGAACCCCGGTATGTTCGGAATGAGAGCAAACGTGAATGCAACGAGGGCGCGCCAGTTGAAGCCAGCCGTATACCAGTAGGCGCCGGAAGTCGCCGAGGAAGTAGATGGGTGATAGTAAAGCGCAGGAATGTACATGACGCGGCGGCGGAGAATGAACTGCGATACAAATAAGCTGCCTCATTTTGATGTGGAAGACGTGGAAAGGTGCTCACGAAGTCAGTGAAGAGAATACCAGAAATAGGGCCCAAGAAGATCGAATAGCCACCGAGGAACGAGGTGAAGGACTTCGCAGAGTTTTGTATAATCCACGGACAGACAGCGACGCCGAGAACTGCGCAGATGTATTGACCGCGACGAATGTTGACGTAGGTGGGAAATAGAATGGCGAGGTCATTGCCGACCGCCGTTGAACTGGGAACACGCTGAGGATGTTGCATCACACAGAAAGTGAAGATAAACGTACTTGGCACTGATATTGGTCGCGATAACGGCCAATGCCCAGCAGAACGCGGCGAAGAACTGCGCCGCACGACTATCCCAGAGTTCACACACCTGGAGAGGGTTCCATGTCAACACCCCGTAGATGACCTGTACTGCGCTCGTCACGACCACGCCCAAGATCGCGCAGAGTGTAACAGGTATGCTCAGCGCGAATATGTTGGTCCATAAAAACCGTCCTCGGCGACTTGGCGTAACGCGTGAAATCGCAGATGTTCAGAGCGAGCGTGGCTTTAGTTGCGATGGCAGAAGTCATAGCGCCGAAGAAGAGGTAAGCCGCGGGGTTTCCGGGTGTGGTCGAAGTGCCTTGAGAGAACACGGGACCGAAACCGTGGGCCCGACTGACTGCCCAGCCCACTGAATTGTGATGAGATGAAGAAGAAGTGAAGGGAAAGGAGGACGTACAGAGGGTAAAGCCGAAAATAGGCATGACGACAACTTTCACCATGAACAAGTATCGAAGCTTGGAGATGTGAATCCACAGTAAAGGAAGTTGGATGATATAGAATATGCTCGAGTAGTCTTAATGGTTTAACTGTAGAAAAAAGTAGATTCACGTACAAGAAGCACAAGAGCTCACTACTGGTGACATGTGCGTTCGGAGGAAGATGATTCCTCATATTCTTGAAAGACGCCAGATCGCGCCAAGCATGACGCTCACGCACTGTCCCCCCTGGTACGTCTGTGTTCCAAACCAAACTATAGCGGCGACAGCCCGACATACGACAGCGACTACGGTGCCGCGTATACCAAACGAGGCACGGGCGTAGACGGGAAAGTTAATTCCATAGACAGCGCCCACCCAACCATTCAGAGCACACGCGATCGAGATGATGACATGCCCAAGGAACACCGCACCAATCGTCGCGCCCGGTGATAACCCGCCTGCAACAGCAGAAGAGGCGACTTGATACTGACTGCGCGACGTTAGCGCTCCGGTGTGGCCACACGACATTTGTAAACGGCGTACCTGATTCCGAATGCTTCTGCGATCCAGTATCCGGTGAGATGGAACGCCCCCCATTTCCTAGGGCCCTCTGGGAGGTGGGGTACAGGTAAGAGTCGGGCTGACACTTGATGACTTGGCCCTCGACGCCCGCCTCCGACTCCTCCGCGCGGATGCGCCAGCTAAAGTTCTCGAACGGATTCGAAGATATACCATCGCTTTAGTTAGATCGGATAGACGATTCCAGAGTCAGATAGGATAGCGACGAGCAAGGTGAGAAGTAGTAGGAATCCTTCACGTTAACGCGAGGTCTTTAGCTGTAGCCTGTCATGGGCGGATGTTACTGTCGGTATTCAAAAAAACAAAGGATTTTTATCTCCGTAATTGGACGCAATGTTCCTGCAGAATGGCTGTGCAACAAGCCTGGAAAAAGTCCGAATTGGATTTACGATCCGATGACGTAACTATCTAATGTTGGCCACTTATCGTTATCGCATTTCACGGCCGTGGGTCTGTGAGAGAGCAGAATAGTCATTTGACTTCGTATCTCGCATAAATGGCTGCGTGGTTATCAGGTTCCCTACTCTTCCTTCCCCTCACTCTATTTGACCTCTATGTCGACTTTCCACCAGTCCATTGATAACCTCGCAGAAAACCCTCTCCGTAGGACGTGGAGGGTAACAAAGAGGGTACGCATTGTGTCTGATCTATCAGCCCATCTGACTATATATCTGACAGGTACAATTGAACTGGAAAGCGTCCCCAAATTCGAGTCGCCGTATGAAGAGCGCGAATGGATTAAGGCGCACATGGCTGCCGCCTTCCGCTACTGGGGCAAGATGGGCTTTGCCGAGGGCGTCTCTGGACACATCACCGTGCGCGACCCCGTCCTCCCCGACCACTACTGGTGAGTGAGAGCATCCGCGGGCTTGTCGCGCTAAAGACTAATGGACGACTAGGATGAACCCCTTTGCGGAGCACTTCTCCACGATGACCAAGTCAATGCTCGTGCTCGTGGATCCCTCAGGCCATGTCTCCCCACACGGCGCCCAGCTCCCGATCAATACCGCCGGTTTTCATATCCACTCCGCCATCCACAAAGCGCGCCCAGATATCCACGCTGCAGCTCATTGCCACTCCATCCATGAAAGGCATGGAGCGCTTTCGGACGTCCTATCGATACACTTACGCAGGATTCGTGTCTTTTCTATGATAACCTTGGTGCGACCTATTGCGCTTCCTGAGTTCTATTTTTACTCATGAAATTCATAGGCGTGTATGCCAACTTCGGTGGTATTGTGCTCGCGCAGGAGGAAGGCGAGAATATTGCAAAAGCGCTTGGACCCAAGATGAAGACCTGCATACTCGGTAATCATGGTCTCCTTACACGTATGTCCGCTTTATTTCTTCTGCTCTTCTTTAAGCTCTTATACCACCACAGTCGGTCGTACTGTCGATGAAGCTGTATATCTCTTCGCTGCCCTTGAACGCCAGTGTCACGTTCAACTGATGGCGGAGGCTGCTGCTGCGAATGGCATCCCAAAAACAATCATCTCGCCCGAGGACGCCGAGTTCACCGCGAAAACTATCCAGTGGTGGGAGAACACATACGTCAACGTAAGTCCTCTTCATTTCAACGACGGGTAGTTCCCACAACACGCATCTAGTTCCAACCTGAATACAAGCTGCTCCTGAAGGAAACAAAAGGCGACTTCCTGCTCTAAACATTCGTTGACTTTGATTTTCGTGTCTAACTTGATGTGAATAAACCCATCCGATGTACAATCTGTCTGTATATATCACAGGAACTTTCAAGAAATTGAGGCATGTCTGCTCCCTCGCGGAGCAATGTTCTTTGCATTTCCCGTAAGTACGTGCCCACCTCACCTTAATTTGGTTAAGAGCCACAGTCACAACGAAAGACATCATGATCAAGTTAATGTAAGCATTTAGTGAAGACGCACACATGCAAAACTCACGGGTATACAGAGTAGTTGGAATGCTTCTGGTTGCGGTGGGCAGTGCCGAAAAGTCCGCGTCGGGAGGATTAGCATATATAGACAGCTGATGTCCATGTAAAACAGAACGTTACCTACCAGTCAATGTTCCTACATGCCGGCAGTATCGTCGATGTGCGGGAAGAGCACTGAAGATTAAGAGGATACATCAACAACGCTTAAAATAAGCAGTAGTCCAGAAGACGATACGTTAACATCAAGGATCCATAACCAAATCGTCCAAATAAATGTCCATCACCATCGCACAGTCCGTTTCATATCATTAAGCAGTCCAGGAATTAGCAAGTCCAAGAGCCCTGTAGGGAAAGTGTTAAAACGTTCGGAGAATATGTGAAGTCGCGTACGTCAGGTGTTCCCGGGGCGGTAGTCCACTGGTATGGTTGTTCCCAAGACATTCCGCCAGAGTGACAAGTCGGTAGCCGGCGGCCTGGAGTTGTTGAATTGCGTACGGCAGCACCTGGTGCGCGTCGTTTCTAATGGGCGGACCTTGAGTTTCTCTCGCGCGAGGAACAGTGAACTAGAACACCCACCATAAGTTTCATGATTCAGCGGTAAGATCGTGGATGGGTGTTGGCTGATAGTGGACCTGTAGCGGCTCTCGCTTTCAGCAACGGAGGCGCCGACAGAATCACCGGAACTAAAGGCATATTATTCAATCGATCTGTCAATCGCTGAACAGGAATACGCACTCAAAGTCCCAGATCACAAGGCTCTGACCGCGTATGGCAGACGCGGAGCGCACTAAATCGTTAAAGTTGCCATAGGCTGTAAAGCATCGATGAGCACGAAGTGCACCAATTATAGTTTCGACCTACGAGGTCTCATGAAGGCTGGGGCGACGCCGACGATCCTTTCCAGAGCCTCTGCGCGTACAATCGGAACGAGTTCTTCGGCGATAGTCAAAAAAGCTCACGTTCCACGCGCCACATCTCATCGTGAACTAACAAGAGA
>JADNRX010000756.1:0-23752 GCA_015501595.1 Hymenopellis radicata
CCTTGACATTCATCCCAGCCGTTGACAAACTGCTGATTCAGTTTCTTCACTGCAACAAGACGCCGAGACCGCCATTCGGCTCGTGCACCCCGACCGGTCTGCATAACCGGAAGCGGAGAATCGGGAGGCAAAGTCTGTGGGGATGTCCAATCGCACAGCGCCACACTGCCATTTTGTCCCCGGCCCAGCGTTTTGATCACAGAAAACGTCCTCAGACAGTCTGTATGGGCGACTAATCAGCAAAAAAGCGCGCCGAAGTAATGGGAATTCCACGTACGACTACTAGAATCACCGGGAATGCGCTGGCCTTCCGAGAACGAAACCGAAGGGACACCATTAACACGAATTCTGATCGCGAGGAGGACATCGAGAAAGCGGTGGACGAGAGATGGGCGTGAGCTGAAATCGCCAGCCATCCGCGAAGCCTGAAGCCTCATAATTATAGGCGACAAGAATGTGTGCCGCGTTCATCACGAAGGTGTCATTTACATCACCCACCTTCCACTAGATGAACTTCCGATCAGTTTCGAGCACCGATAGTGACAAGTCCAGACCCCAACGACTCCCGATGAAACCTGATTGGCAGATATAAACACCTATTCAGTAGAACGTGTTCGCGGCAACAAGATTGAACTGGCGGACGGACGATGACAGGCGCTTCAATGGTAATGACCATCTCCGCTCTGGCGATAAGCCACAACGTCTATTTCTATAGTACGGGGAATTTGAGTAAGATAATCAATCGGTCATGGGATAATTATGTTGCTCTGCCTGCGGGAGTACATTCCGCTTCCCAATCAACAGGTGTTAGCTCCTTGATTCGATCCCGAAACGCTTTCAGAGTACAAAACTCAGGTGAACCTGGTAAGTGTTGACCCTCGTCCGCGCACAAGGGAAGGTGCATGTTCTTGTTCTGGTATCGCATACGAACATCTGGCGGGAATGGCTTTACATGTCAAAGAGTTGAAACAGGTGTAGGCGGACATACAGTGCTCCTCGGTGGGTTTCGACTTGAAGGGAGATAATATAGTTTGAAGCATGGTTTGCGGAACATCTTTCTGGGTCCTCTTGAACAGCTCGAATGTTATCGAAGCGGTGAATGCTGGCCATCTGTCGGTGATCATCTCATTAATGTGATGCAGGTGGGATGATGGCTTGACCTACTTGTCATCGAATACGTCGAGAGTAGAACACAGCCCTGCGAGGGCCGTGTCATGTGTACTATGCACGAGTATCTTGAGCGGGTCCTTGTCCTTCTGCTCAACTTTGTTTTGCATCTTTCGTGATATGTCATCCAGCAGACGACCCATGCCAAGTCGTCGAACTTCCTCGGTCTTGTCTGGAGATTTGTCGGATCAACATCACGAAACAAGCACAGTGGGTCAATCTCACAGCCTGATAACCGTCATGAGAAAATGTACGACCCAAAGTTACAGAATGACCTACCAGAGAACCATTCATTCACGACTGCGCGTTCCTGCAGATACATCAGCGCGCAGCAGTGGCTCATGAGGAGAAACATACAATCAAGTCCATCACAGGTTTCTCTTCAAACTCTTGTGGCACTTTGACATTGTGTGCAATCGATGCACGGATCTAGGAGGCCGTCTACTAAAAGGATAACCTCTCGGCAAAGAGATGAACGTACTGTGTCTAGAATACCCGAGGCTCTGGGCTTGCCGTCGACGCGTATGGGGTTTCCTCCGAGATACTTTGACAGCTTCTTGTCCAAGGGTTCCAGCGTGTGATTGTACGCAGACGCAGCTGCTTGGGCGAACCCTACAAGTAATATCTCCAAGCGTTTACATGCGTACGTGTTCCCGAGCATGTTCTCGTCCCTTCCGTTCCTTCACAAGGAGTGGCGGGGTCACAGTCGGATGACATTTCTCCGTCGGATACAAGCCGTGTATAATCTGCTGGAGCGACTCCATTGTTCTCGGCATGTTCGTGCTCCTGTACCAACGTCGGTCAGCATTGAGATGAAGTAAAGATGCGCATAAAAAGGTTTCGCGACGCGCTATATGACATTCAAGTGTACCACCAGGCCTGAGGCGTCCCGAGGATACATACTTGCGTCGCGATATTCTGATTGCAAATTTCCAATAAATCTATTAAAGACTGACCGAAAGTACGTCTGATCCTCGGTGAGCAGGTAATTCGAAAGGAACTTGAGCCTAGACGCGTCAATTAACGTCGGGTCAAAATGAAACGGCGTACTTGTCAACATAGAGCTCGCGCAGTGCAGTCCCGTAATTGTAGGTCGACTGGAATAGATTCAGCAGGGAAAATTGGCGCGTCGCAATTGCCTACCCTTCTACCGACGTCGGTCAGCTCTCCCAGTAAACATACGCCATCGAGGCTCGTGCCATCTTCACGTTCGATGAGCTTTCGCGTTCTGAGCAGCTGCTCCTGCGATGCGCCTACCACTGGGGCTTGGAACCGGCGTGCTTTCGTACACATTTGCCAATACTGGGGAATATTTGCCGGTGCATCGGCGAGTCGCACTCCAACAGGCGTTCTTTCACCTGGATGGCTGAGAAAACGGGTTCCGGTGGTCGCACGGAGCACTCACCGTGGCGCACATATACATGCACCTGCTGCAAGGTAAGGTCTGGCGGGGCCACCGGGTACTTTTCGACGTCGAGCGGTGGCTGCAGCGGCCGATAGTGCGTCGTGTTCAAAGGCGCATTGTCCAAGGGCGTCATGATCGTGTCAAAGCTGGCGCAGACGGCGATGTAAATGAAAAAAGCGAGGAAAAAACAGGGATATCTGGGGTGCCGAACAAAACAAGCCTGATTTTCATGGAGTACTGTGTCGTCGGCAAAAGGCAGCTGGGGGCCCCGAATGAGCTCGTCGTCGTCGTCGTCAATCACGTCGTAGTCAGGGCTGCCGTCAAAGACGGAACGGACGTGCTCAACCACGTGCAATTCCACTCTTGGTCTCCTACCACCATGTACTGCATACCCAGATGTCGTTTTCTGTCGCGCTCTCATCCACCCGTCTTCCATACCTAGCAGCGAATCGCTGGTACGCATGGACTGGTAGGTGTACTGACTGCAGGCGGTGGAGGACTATATGCTTCAAGATGCCACCCATGGATCACCAGTTCGACGCGTTGACTATGTTCACTATCTATGTCTGGGCTGTAACTGCTTCGTTAAAGATTGCCTTGATTTTCTGTAGAGGCTCGAGGTCTGCTGCTGCACCCTCAACAAATGAACGTTTTAGTTTGACCTACTGAATTGACTTGTTAAGTTAATATTATGCAAGCTCTGTTTGCCGTCATCTCACGGTCACCCGACTATCGGACGCGACGAGACAATTAGATGCCCATGTTACGGAACAGTCAAAGTTATGCTCCACATTTACCTCAGCATGCAGCCAGTAAAAGCTATGGAACTCAATGCCAAATGACTATCATATCAAATTCCTCTTTCGCTCTTATATTCCTTCGCTGGTAGAAGTTTGCGGATGTCGTATGCCTCCATCTGCCTCTCTCAATTATAATAGCGGCCCAGGCGCGTCGCAGTACCGGTCCGCCTGGCAACGCCTTTTGATTTCCGCATGACGACCTCTTCCTTGTCCAGTGACCTTGATAGAAATTATCCGAGCGCCTTTATATAGCGAAGACGTACCGTCGAACGTGCCAGCACACCATGAGGTAGGCCTCCCAACTTCCATTCCTCCATCTCCTGCTGACTTTTCACTACAGGCTCACTTTGAAGCTCGCTTTTCTCGTCGGTGCACCTTTGGTCACCGCGGTAACCGTTATACCCCCAGATTCCTTCTCCTCATATTCGACTTTTGAGACCTACTGGAACTACCTATACCCATGGGGTTCAGATCACAACGGCAGTATGCAAAACCCATGTCCTAGAAATGACGCCAAATCTGATACTTACTGGTAACAGGCGCTCGGATGGTCGGCAACTCTAGCGTGCATTCCAACATCGCTGTCGGATCGAGTACACTTAGTCTCATTGCGACGCCGACTTCAAACGCGTCGCCACCGACTAGCACTGCTGATCCTCACCCAACAATTAAGTACCGCAGGTCAGCTTTCTTCTTCCCGAACGTATCCGCTTTGGTCTGACCATATTTCATAGTGGCGCCATCCATGCCAAGGAGCACATCACTGTAACAGCGGCCAACTCGTACACTGTTTATGGCGAATTCAGTGCACCAACAGCAAAGGGAACATGGCCTGCCTTCTGGTAAGAATGCTTTCTCCCTTCTTTGCGTGCACTGCTGGACACTTCCTCCCCTTCAGGCTGACGGTATTACCGCTTTTCGCATCTAATAGCCAACCGCTTGCTGATACTGTACCAGGCTGTCGCAGGATGGCCGCCTGAAGTTGATATCGGTGAATGGAAGGGCACCGCGGACAACTGGTACAACACATTCAACACGTCCTCCATCGTCAAGTCCACCCTCGTCGATTGGCCCACGGATCTCTCGTTCCACTCTCTTCAAGCCGTGCTCACGGCCGAATCCAACAACGAAGACGTACGGATCGACTTTTATATGGATGGCGCCTTTAAAGTGACGCAATACGGTGACGGTTTCGTCGGGAAGGCGATGTATCTGTGAGTTAGCTTCCTTGTGGTATCAGACAATGTCGTGTTGACTACGGTCTGTTTTTGTAGAATTATCAATCTTCAGGTGAGATTTTGGGTTCTTCTTCGGGGAATTGATTCTAACCTACCTCTGACAGATGGAAGGCAGTTCTGGATCACCTGGTCCGACGGGTACGACGACGTATAAGGCGCGCAACGTTCAAGTCACGAGAACGGGGTCCTGAGCCCTTCCTTCATGTATGCGAATATCTCCCAAGAATTCAGAATAGGTTTTCTGCTATAAGATGGGCGATTTCAGTTGAGTGGTGCTGCAACATCGACACCTGATTTCCCTGTAGTCTGAATGTTGGCTCATCAATACTGTTCCAACGGATTTTCCGGCCCTTGCTCTCCAGACTCTCTATTTCCTTCTCGATTGAGCTGACAAGCCAGGTATTATTCCATGTAGATTGATTGCAGTAGGCATAAGTGTCGACACTCGGCATTTCCGGATTCACAGAAATGCGTTCAGTGACGCGTCCTTGGTTTTAGACGGTCTATCTCTCACACGGTAGAAAAGCCGTACATTCAGTTCTCACACTCGACCGACTGCCACGTATCAGCACGATGCCAAAGAGTTCGAACGCGTTCTGCATGCTTGTCGACGAGTGCAAGCCGCCCAAAGCCAAGTTCTCTTTGGACGAGATCCCAGACCTTTCCGGACAGGTCATTATTGTTACAGGTGGAAGCTCGGGTGTGTTGTGTACCTTCTCTCTATGTGACATTATAGCTGATGTAACCCTTTTAGGAATCGGAAAAGAAACCGCCCGGGTCCTTCTAACTAAGAATGCGAAGGTTTATATTGCTACGCGTAATGAACAGAATAGCAAGGCAGTCATCGAAGACCTGAGCGCGAAGACCGGGAAGGAGGCGTTCTTCTTGAAGCTTGACCTTTCGGATCTGAATTCTGTCAAGGCCTCGGCAGAAGAGTTCATGAAGTTTGTTCTCTACATCAATCGTCGCGGGTGTACTGACGCACACCTTTGCAGGAGAGAAACCCAGCTTCATGTTCTCTTCAACAACGCGTATGTGACTTCATCACATCATCTTTGGGTTTATCAATTACTTAGAGGCGTAATGGGTGTTCCTGTCGAGCAACTGACTCCTCAAGGTTATGACCTTCACTTTGGGACCAACGTCCTAGGTACGCTGTTCTTCTTGGTCTTTCACCGCCTTACAGTTTACCGTACTCAGGCCACTTCTACTTCACCAAACTGCTTCTCCCGATCTTGAAATCGACAGCTCAAACCACCATTGACAAGAAAGTCCGCGTTATCAACATCGCATCCATCACGCACCTATACTGCCCTGCGCTCAACTACGATCTCCTGACCGACACGCCAGCGCGCCGCAAATACTCACCTGACAGCCTGTACGGGCATAGCAAATATGTAGGGTCCAACCATTACTGTGAAGTGCGGTAGAATTGAGGCTTCCGAAGGCAATGGTGGTCTACGCCACAGAACTTGCTCGGCGATATGGAGACGATGGCATCGTGTCCATCGGTATCAACCCGGGAAACATCAAAACAGAACTGCAGAGACACATGGGCCCAGCGCAACGATGGATGACGGTACGTGATAACACGAGTCTTGCGCGCGCGTTTGAACGAGGGATTGTCAGGATCTCATCCTGTACCCTGTCGAGCTTGGCGCTCTCACTCAACTATACGCGGGAACGATGCCAGACGCTGCTAATTATAAAGTCAAACGTGTCTTACGCTAAATTTGGTGGCCCGCTGATCGTTGACGCTGCGCAGTATATGATTCCGTGGGCGCGTGTGGGCGAATCGCGCAGTGGAACAACAGAACCGGAGCTCTGTCGAAAGCTGTGGGATTGGATGGACGAGCAAGTGAAGGCGTACTAAAGCCTGCGCGTGTAATTGATGTTGTCTCATGTGCGTACCCTTACGTCTTGGAAAAATGCGCTCTCCATACGGGATGCATATTTTGATTCTGGACTCCAAGTTCGCGTTTCGGATGGATATAATTGGTGTGGATCGAGACGCTGATCAACGCCTCGACATTCAGCGCTCAGCGCCCGCCCAGCGCTGAAAAGCCTGTGGAGATGAAATCGCTAAACAAGTGCCTTGTTCTTTCTTCCACATGACAACGCGCGCGCAGTGACATTGACACTGGAAGATGCCGGACAATGGATAGCCATAGCCATCATAATGTTGGCCAAATCAGGCGGGCGATGATCTGTCACCCCGTCTCAGACTGAGATTGTCGCACACCTCCGCCTTCGTTTAAAAGGGAGATGGAAATGCACATTACATCCAGATCTTTCTTCCCCCTCACCGTCACTACCTTTGACCTGCCAGTCCCCATTCCTCATTACGATGGACAAAGTAAGTACTTCGCGGGCTCTGTTAACATCAAGTCTCATACTTCGCAAGGGCCCGTACAACCAACAACCCACGGCCACACAGCCTATGACCGTGGGCATGGGCGGCAACAGAAACGCCAAAAACAAGCCCATGAAACAAGACGGTCGCGCATGGAGTTTCGGCCTTTGCAGCTGCTCCGGCGCCTGTGGGACATGTAAGACTCGTCAGCCCTCATTTACCATCCTAACTCGTCTCTAATAACTATTCTGCCAGGTTGCACGGCATTGTGGTGCCCGTGTGTCGTGTACGGGAGAAACAAGCAGCGCCTCGAGCACCTCAACCGTGCTGGTTATCCCGACCCGGAGCACGGAGGCTGCGTCAATGACGACTGCTTGGTACATGGCTTGCTCACTTTCTGCGTTGGGTTCGGATGGATTCTTCAGGTGACTTCCTTCCTAAAGCGATTCGACTCTGCTGGTGTCCTGACACCTCCGCCCCGCAGATTCCTCTTCGTGGCAATATCCGCACTCGATATAACATTGCCGGTGGCGCTTGTGGGGACTGCTGTACAACTTTTTGCTGCTCACCTTGTGAACTCACTCAAGGGAGTCAAGAGATTCAGCTGGAAGAGCAGAGCTTTGTGGCCCATCCCCAACCTTGAAGTAGACCGACCTCTCTTCGTATCCAACTCACGCAGACGGCCCATGTATTATGTTGTAAACACTGTTTTGTTTTATAGAACACCGGAATGGTCATGTTCAAGCCTTTGTCTCTTGAAATAAAACGATACTCCATACCTGTGAGTTTGGAGCTTTACCTTTATTCTACTCATGTAGCTTCCAAGTTGCTGCTGAACTGAAGGCTTGGGAGCGCCCAGGTCAGCGAGTGTGCAACTTCGTCAGTTACCGATTCAAGTCGCTACAGTCCATTGCGTCGCACCGAAGAATCTAAGGCATAAAGTGAATGTTTCGCGACAAGTACGCGTGCTTTTACTATTAGGACCCATCTCAGCTGATACAGAAACATAGAAGCTACATAGAAAGAAGAAAAAACAAATGCTAAAAGCGTCGACAGCATAGGTAATCACAGAAGGGAAAGCGGTGCGGACTGGGGAAAACAGGAAAGCTAGAAAACAACGGACAGCGACACGACAGCGGATAGCAATGCGACAGGAATTCCGGGATATCAGACAATTAATGTTATGTAGAGGGATTCGTTCAGTCATAATAAAAAAGTCAATGCAAAAAGGTATCCTCGATGTTGAAGGATTAGCGGAGTCCTGCCCCTGCCAGACGTTGCGCGAGAGCTTGGACGAGATGCGCTTCAACGCCGAACTCTCGGGCGAGATCCTCCATACGCTAACCGTGGTGTCGGCACGCTCGCTGTGGGGAGAAGCGGCGGTGGCGCTGCTGGGGGTATGGAAGTCATGGGCTTCATCCTCCTGTTCATCCCCATCTTCGATGTCGGCGTCAGGGTTGTAAGAGGACATGGACTCAGCATCGGACATCGTTTCATTCCCGTCTCGGGCCTGGAGCATTTCTCTGAATTTAGTACCTTGCTCGGGAATGAAGACTGCAGGTGGATACATCAGAATGGAAGTGACAACGAGGATAAAACACGTACTACGACAAGCGGAGCCGGCCTGAAGGAGATCCTCAAGAAGAGCTTCATTAAATTCCTCGCTGGAAGGCTCCTTCTCGATACGGCTTTGCAAGACCTGAGTAGCGGTGAATGCAGCATCTTTGGTTATGTAGAATCAGTAAGGTGGAACGGAATTCGAAGTAAGCTTAAACGTACCGTACAGCAAGTCCCGAAGAGTTATAGACCAGAAGACGCGACTCTCAGCATCACCGGGAACTTGCTGAGCACACCGATAAGAGAATGGAAAGGGAGCGAAGGAACTTTAAGGAAATGAGCCTAGATAAACATGTCAATGCGAAGAAATCATGAGACAACGTGTAACCTTACGTCGGGGGACCGGATAAGATACAAGAGAGCAGTGACTTCAGAGTCTGTCATAAGACCACATTCAAGAGCGGTAATCATGCGCTCGTTCTCCATTCCAGCAAGAGAAGGATGAGTTCCGTCAAAGCCGCCACGCCAGGTGGGGAATAACTGAAGACATGTCAATGGCAAATTGTCAGGTATAACGGAATCAACTGACAGCAGTCATGAGCTCTTCCTGAGAGCTTCGAGTAACAGTCACTCCGCGGGCACGCCTTCCTTTGCCTAGAACACTTCCTCTAGTCCTTTTCCCGGTAGACGACATCTCGCTGGAAGCGACCTCGCCGCGCAAGATGGAAGAAGCGATCTCTTCCGACTTGACCTCAACGAACGCGTGACTCATCGTCTTTCCTTTGCGGTCAAGTAAGACATGAGCACGCTCAACCGGCTGCTGTAACCAAGCCGTGATAGTTGGTGGCGTGATATCCTACGAAAGCAAGTATGAGTAGGGGCTTCCTTGAGGTATGATAGAGCTTACCCAGGGGACGTTGTCAATACGCAACACGGCACAGTCCTTGCCTTTGGTGAGGCGACGGCGATACTGTGGCGGAGGTGTGCTAGCTCTGACATCTCCATGTCCAAAGATAGACTCTCCACGTTCAAACTCGAATGCGCTCTCCAATCCATTGACGATGCTGCCAGGCGAAGAGAAAAGTGGGTCCAGGAAGCCTCTGCCTTTGCCTGAATGCTCGTCATCGCTACCAGTCGGGTTAGCCGAGGACTTCTTGGCCTTGGGCGGCGAGCCGCTGATAAGCTTGAAATCCTCGACAGATTGCTTGCAGACAGCACATTCCATGTCCTTCTCGCCTACAATGTTCAAGGCGCTGGTAAGACAGGCTGAACAAAGAGGATGCTGGCAAGGAACCAGGACAGCCAAACGAGGAGGGTTTTGGCGGGAGCAAACCGAACACGCCACAGGGTTCTGCTCGGGTTCGGGACTAGTAGAGACGGGAGGAGATTGACCGATGGGTTGGGTGTGGTCAACAGCGTGAGGGTCCAAGTAGGATTGAGAATAAGAGTATTGCGACTGATTAGGGTATCGATTAAAGTTGTTTTCCATGCTAGAAGGAAGGCTGGAATTGCCCATGAAAGGGTCTGCGAAGGTGGGCTGACCGAAGACTGGCATCATAGGTGGAGGAGGTAGCACGTTGTTGAAAAGATGGTAAGAGATGTACTCTTGTTGATACTGTGGTTGGATGTTGTCCTGTGCAGAGATGAGGGAATGTTCGCGGTTCCGGGTGTTTCCATATTGGTCGTCATATTCATATTCGTGCTCGACGTCGTTTTCGTCGATGTCAAAAAGGTCCAGAGAAAGGTCTAGGCTGCGATCGTGCTGAGGGGTGTTGGAGACCTTGCGAAACCAAGCGTTAGCCAAATCGAAAAGTGCAGACCAAGTGTGGCGGACTTACAACACCAAAAGCCTCCCGACGCCTAGTTTGAGCGGGATCAGTCAAGCTCCCTTTAAGTTTGAGTTGTCGGGCAAGGTTGCGATTGGGCGGAGGGGTTGCGATCACAGAGTTTTTGATCGTTGACACGTTCTTACGTGCCAAGGGGGAGGTCGGGACCATGCGCTGATTAACGTTCATGGCTGGGGTATACGATTGGGAGAGAGCGCGTCGTCGATTGTTGGAGAGAAATGGTGCTGGCAAAAGCGCTGAAAAGGCGATGAGAAAACGGACCCACAGGACAAATATCAAGGGTATTACCTTCTTCGGTAGTGATGAAACTGGCCGAGTCGTTGCCGTCATAAAAAGAGCCTTATATGCGTCAAAATATGGGCGAAAATGGGAGAAAAAAGGCTTACTATCGTCCTCATCGAACTGAGAAGTGTCCACCATGCTCTTGGACACCTTTATGCCGTTTTCATTGGCGCGCGACCGCCAGTTCTGGGCGAGGTCGGCGAGACTGTTATCGTTTGCAGCATACGACTTGACAAGCTGGGGCGAAGAAAAGGACATGTGCTTGAGGACATTAGCGTGGCTTTTAGCGCTCACTGGCGTTGCCAACGTCGAGGATGGATTAGAAGACGTAAAGGACCGCAGGCTTATGGGCGTGTAAGGCGTCGCTGGGGACGCTGGAGAACGCGCATGAGAGTACGAGAGAGACTGGGAATGAGAGTGGGCGGGACGATGAGCGCGTTGCGGGGTCGCCGGCTGGGACATTGGTGGTGACAGTAGGGAGAGAGAGCAAAGCTGGACGGAAATCATCAACAAGAACACCTGACATCACGCTGCGTCATCTCACGTGCTCGCGTTAGTGTGACGACGCGTAAAATGGAACCGCCTGGGCGAAAATCAATGCAACTTGTAGCTATACGCAAAGATTCACGATAACCATCAAATACGCATGGGGTAACCTCAAAATATAGTCGAATCATGCGTCCAGTCAGCAGTCGAACTGATATGTGGCGAGTATGTATAACGGGGCCTCATGCTCCGCGCTTCTTCTTCAAACTGACAACTTAACGTGAATCCGACCTGATCGCGCACAGCCCCCATATAAGACTATCCTTGGACCCGAGGAAGTTCCCCATCATATCAGCGAACGGTGAGCGCTATGATATGTATCCGAAATCTAGCCCAACGCTTGCCAGGACCAAACATGAAATTTGTGGCGTCGATCCTTGCGCGATTGCTATCAGTGAATACATTGAAAGTCAAACAAGTAAGGCAGGAGACGACGCAACTTGGATGAATCATTTCTAGAATGAGGCATGCCTATCATGCCACAAAGAGATACAGTAGAAGATGGCTATCACTCGAGGAAGAGTAGAAGCCAAGTCGAAGCGGCACTACTTACCCATGTTTAAAGATTCAAGATTGCTCGACGAATGGCACCAAAATGGCACGCACTGCCACGAAAGACTGACAGTTGACTGACAGTGAAAAAATCTACTCACCCTGATGGTGGCAACCAGCGCTTACGTCTAGCCATTGCTGCGGCGGTCGCACATCACCGTCGTGTGAATATCATGTCGCTGTTAAAACCTTCGGACACGGCTTGACCACCTTTCAACAAAGCATCATGTCCGTTCAATCAATAGCCCTCTCATTACTGCCTCTGTTGCTCCGAGTCCGTCGAGGCTACTGCCAGTGCCACGAGCAGCTACAGGTACATCTCCCCATCCTGGGTTGAGCAAGGCGGCTACAGAGTCAACTCGCTTACCCATGGCTATGCCTGTTGGCGGCCCAGTCAAACCGGTCCCATTGTCGGCGCCATCTTTGGTGGCATTGCGATTGGTCTGCTCATTGCGTCCTGGATCGCGCTGTTTATCGCTTGGAGGAGGGCGAGAGCTAGATCTAGGCGTGCCGTTAGGGACCTTGAACAGACGGTCGGCCGTGAAGGCTTCAATTCGGAGGACTTTTATACTCCGAATTTGGATGACAGCAAGGACAAGCTTCCTCTGCTCTTCGACTATGAGCGGGACGGGGATGGAGGAAGAATGCGGACTCTGTTGATGATAGCACGACGCAGCCGCGATGAAAGGGAGGTCGGATTGCGTCTCTAGTGATGTAAAGCTCAAGTTTGTGATGAATTTATGGTTCTTTCAGAGCATCTCGAAGTCTACTCGACTCGGAACTTGCCTGATGGTCATCACGCGTACGTGCGATGGGACTCTGCTAAAAACTGATTCTCCTTGTGTCAGAGCAACTTCACTGACGAGCGCTTTGAGGTCCAAGGCTGAAATTCGGTGAATGCCACTAGGGATATCCCGAAATTAGTGACGTGGCAAGTCGAAGATGAAGCTAGATGGAATCATACTTCAAGTTAAGTTAGGTCCGCTGTCAGAGACACACATGATGATTTCGCAAGTGGCAAAGCAGCGTGTACCATGGGAGAGGACAACAATTGGGCGTCCGTATGATGGTCTTTGCTTCTAGAAATCGAACAGGCAATACGGACAAGTGGATCCCGGGCCGTTCTTCTTCCTTCGATGCTGTATGACCGTGGACAACATGATGAGGTCGATAAGGGTACTCGGACGACCGATTGCAATGTCGGCGATAGCAAGCTCAAACCATGATGGTAGAGACGCAACTGCTATAAGCCCGCTCAAAGCCTAATTTCCCAAGGAAATGGTGGCGATGGTGATGCACAAATCAGGCCGAAGATTGCAGAAACCGAGCAACAAATCCTGAAAGGGCACTCCGTGACGTCAAGTCGGTCCGATCCGCCACGTGAGGATATGGACACCATATAAATGCCGGCAGTTGTGGCGGTCGACTCCACTTCCCTCTGACCACATCGTACAACTCTCATCTGCAAACATGCCTGAAGGAACAATGAAGGCGCTCTGGTACAACGCCGTACGTCGTCGCCAACGTTGTCCTTGTCTCAGACATTGACGAGCTCGCTGTTCAGCCCAGGGACTTTGAGATCAAACAGGTTCCCATTCCGAAAGTCGGCGACAACGACGTTCTTCTCAAAGGTATGCCCACTTGGCTCGCTGTTCTTTGCTTTGCTCATCGTTGCGCGTAGTGTCCTGCTGCGGTATGTCGCGTCGTCAATGACGTCACTTATCTAGGCCATCTCAACGTCGCTTTAGGTGTCTGCGGAACTGACGGCCATATTCACGAGGGTGAATTCATTTCCACGTTCCCCGTACGCGTTCTTGCCGTCTACACCGATGTATTTCTCATATTCTGCAGCTCATCCCTGGCCATGAGGCTATCGGCGCTATCGTCGAGATGGGCAAGAATGTCAAAGGCTTTGATCTGGGCGACCGTTGTGTCGCCGACGTTGGAGAAACTGTGAGTCTGCTACCATTTCCCGTCAATCACCGCCTGACATCTACCTAGTGTGACAATTGCTTCTACTGCCGCAGAGGCCAGTCGCTCATGTGCGAGAACTTCAATGCACGCGGTGTGACCAAAGAGGGCGGCTTCGCCGAGTACATTTCCTAGTAAGCATTGATCACTTCAATATACTCATCCGCTCAATGTTTCGGTTAGCCCGCAGCACAAACTCTACAAGATTAAGAACCTCACCGACGAGGAGTCTACCTTGCTTGAGCCCGCGGCTTGTGCCATTCACGGTCTCGACAAGCTCGCACCGCCCGTCGGCATCGAGGTCCTTCTCCTTGGCGCTGGACCAACTGGTTTGATCCTCGCCCAGCTCCTGAAGCTCAATGGCGCGTCTCGCGTCGTCATCGCCGCCAACAAGGGTATAAAGATGAACATTGCGAAGGAACTTGATGCTGGCGACGAGTACATTGAGCTCGACAGACAGCATCCCGAAGCACAGTGGAAGAAGCTGAAGGACGACAACCCGTACGGGTTTGATGTTGTCGTCGAAGCGACCGGTGTCGAAAAGTTGGCCAACGAAAGCATCAACTACGTTCGTCGAGGCGGTACATTGATGATCTATGGTGTCTATGAGAACAAGGCAGTCGTACATTGGCCTCCTTCAAAAATCTTTGGTGACGAGATTAAGGTGATTCCGCTGGTTTCATGATTTAGCCAAGTTCTCATGTCTCGCAGATCATCGGCTCTTTCTCCCAAACCTACTGCTTCCCTCGCGCCGTTGCGTACCTCGACAGCGGCAAGGTCAAGGTCAAGGGTATGGTCACTGACACGTTCAAACTGGATGACTACCAGGCCGCGTTGGACAAAATGAACAGCAGGAAAGCCTTGAAGATTGCCATCAAGCCATGAGTTGTATGTTTAAAGCAGGATAATCATCAAAGACAATGTAGATTAGCTATACCATGCATATGTGATTCATATTTATCGCATTGTATGTGAATGTCTTGTCAACACCAAGTGTCCAAATCAAGCTTCTAATAACAACCAGGTTGTGAATCATGCACTAATCGATAAATAGTAAGGACGAGTGTTATAAGAGACGGTTAAGCCCAATATCGACGCCTTTTGCCATTCTGAACATTATGATGTTCCCAGACAAACTCGAAAACCCATTTCCAACGAACAGCTCCGCCTGTTCTGCAATGGCCATGTCTATCGCCCCGCTAACGTAGCTCTCTGCAGCGGTAAGCACCAGGTCTTGACTGCTCGCCATGCCCTCCTCTACAGGTGCCCACCCATCCTTCTTCAACTCCACCTCAAGGTCGTCCAGCCACCAGCGGCGCCCATTCGACAAGAGATACACTTTTGTAAGTGACAAACTCGGATTCTGCTCCCGCATCTCTCGGAGACGGTGAACGATCTGAGGTATATCCGGAAGGCAATGCTTGAGGTAATGGTCGAGCTTGGCTTCGTTGGATCCCGACGGCTCAAAGTCGTAGGGATCAAAAGCGTCGACGATTCCCGGATATCGATTCATGCCTTGGTACCTGACACTCCATTTGACGAGGTAGCGACAGTGTCCGTCGTAGTCGCCGCGCCGAAGGTGGACAGCGACTAGACCGGGGATGAGGTTGCTCGTCGCGTCGGCGGGTTTCTCGATGCCAGCCATGTTGCGATCTACTGCGTCTTGTACTAGTGGGGCCCATTTGAAGTCTTTGAGGATGGGTGTCGAGGCAAGGAGAGGGTACATGGATATTACTCGTTCTGAACCGAAGAGCCTGGCGAATAACGTGAGTACGCGAAGAAGAAGGAGAATAGAGACGAACATATGGTCGAATACGGGCTTCGTGGAAAAGTCGACGACAACGCAGGGTTCATTTGCTACATGGGCCAGCCAGTCGACCCAGGTATTAAGGAGCGCATCTCCTTCCAGCGAATCGTCGCTCAGCCTTGCTTCCGCAGTTGAGCTCAACCGCACCCTCTTGCTTTTGGGGCACACGGATTCAAAATGTGATATGTGCACGGCGCGGAGATCGTACGGCGCTGGGGAGCCAGACGCTTTTGCCTTGTCAAACACGTCCTGTGTCAATGATATAGACGGCATATCTCCACCTGCCGTCGGTCCGGAGATGAATGCATTTAATGGCATTTTCGTCGGCCTCAAGGCCCAGTCGTAAAGCGTGTAAGGAAGGGGAATATGGGACCAGGTGTAGTCGCTGAACACGAAGGAACGGTTGCTCGCGTAGGCGATGTACGACAACAATAGTCTGTATTGAAATTAGTCAACGATTTAAAATTGAGACGCAAAGTAAGAACGTACTGCTCCTGGAGGATATTATTCAAACCCAATCCCCATAACGTGCCTTCAAAATGCAGGTATCGTCGTTCCGCAGAAGACGTCCGGTGTTGCGGGAGGTTCTTTTCGAATTGTTTAATGTCAGAGTATGACGGAGGTATACCACCACTGAGGATATATGTCGTAGGCAGGAGAATCAGCAATAAAAGGACGCGGCGGAAAATGGGGGAAGCGAGGCAGCGGGCAACGACAGTCAAAGGTTTCCGTCGAAAACGATTGGATGACTGGGGTGACGGATGTATAATGTTCGTCGTCGGTAGTTCGTAGGCTTCATCGTCTCCCGTCGGTAACGGTTCGTAGTGTCGCACTTTTCGTATGGACATCAACCCGCCATAGAGGGAGCGAACCAAGTCCATGGTCATTGGTCAAGGTGCAAATCACAGCATCGGTATCAGGATCATTACCATGACTGCGGGCAACTGTTCCCGTTCCGTTCTAGCGACCGTATCAATAATCAAACCACGACCAGGTGCAATAGTTGGACAATCTGCTCACCAGCCGGCCATGCACTGAAATACAGAGTGTATGAGAACCTGTAGAGATGTACGTTTTATTGGGCTGTGTTTGGGTGTACACGGCTATCGGACCGAAGAACCGTCGGAACGTGGCGTACGCGCAGCCAAGGCTGTCAAGCGCAGTCGCGATGAAAATGGCGTCCATGCTGCTACAAGTTAAACAAGTCTTCAACCGTGTAGGACAAGTCACCTAACCTCTTTATGCAGTTACTGAAGCCTTCGATACAGTTGGGACGCAGTGGAGGAAAGTCAATGGATCCAAATCTCTAAAGCTACGTGTCAACTTCGTTAATTGCAAGCCACGTTAATTCCTCAAGTAGCAATGCGGAATGTGGCGTAAAATGTGAAGCAAAATTTATTCGGCCCCGGTTGCTTACATAGCCGAGTATTTGCCGCAGTGTGGCGCAGTCAGACTCTGCGGTTTCCGACCACCATCATCTAGAAACATCAACGCCGCTCTTTGCGCATTCGGCGTGACTTTCCGGAAAGTTTTTTGTTGTTACATCGTCTGGACAATCGGAAATGAACTTTACTGAAACGCTCTGCCTCCCCCCTCGTGGCCTTCTTGGACAGGCCTTTGATCTATGAAGATTACTCCGAGCTTCCTTGCAGACGCTGGACAATTACTGGACAGTTCAAAAGACTCTCATCTAGGAGATGATTGTACACGTGGAAACTGGCCCAAAACCTTACCACTCTTGGCCTGCGACACACTCAAACTACCTAATCTGGCCGACAATGAGCTGCCGTTTGCACAATGGCAGGTCCAAAACCGCCACGCTCTGACCACGAGGGGCGCTGTTTATGGTAATAGACCAAGTGAACAAAGGGCTTTGCCCCGACCAAGTCCACGATCGCGATCTACCCGACAATGCATTGTTCACCTTAACCGTCAAGTGGACCAGATGCCACTCCCACTATTTAACTGGAGGTGCTGCGTCGCCAATCCCCAACTGAAACCCAAACCCTCATCCCCCGCCATGTTCTGCTGCATGCGCCTCCGCCCTCGTGTCGCCCCCGTGCACCTCACGATCTCCAATCCCTTCAAGCTCCGTCGTGGACTCTGCAAGAGGCGCGTCTTCATCAAGAAAAGACGATCTGCGAAATGGAATTTGGGGTCCAAAACGCGTCGCTTCTTCCGCAACATCCTCGCCGCGTGTACATGCTCAGACACGTCGTCGGTAACTGCGTCCGATTCGGATGGGACTATCGTCAGCACACGCAACCATAGCTTCTTCCCGTCGACTGCGACGAACACGATCATATCCGATACTGCGACGATGATTCAAGGCGAGCCAGAGGTGAGTAAGCGTTTCTGTAACACAGTACTCCAAGGCTGACGCAGGTCAATCAGCCGCAGCCAAAGTGGACCGGCCTGAGACCAATCCTCTCAGCTGAACGCATCGCAGAATTAATGCCAATCCCGCCTCGTCCGATGTCTTTGGTGCCAGTCGAGTCGGAACCATTTCCCACTATTACTACGACCAGACCGGAGACCCCTCCGGCCGAGTCGCGTCTGTCTCTTCCTCTGGAAGCGTACATCACCCCATTGTCTCCACCTCCTCGACGCAGGAAGCGGGTCTTGCAGAGCACCGAAGTGAGTCTAATGTGTGTTTGCTATCATTGAGCACAGCTAACGCAGTCGTTTAGACCACGAGCTCTTAATCCTCACTGAACTATCTACTCATTTATGTTTTCAACTATCCGCTCTCGTTGTCTATATTGTAACCCCCGCCGGTCGCTGCCCTTGAATAGTGTACATTGTCACTGTAATACCTCACACCACGCACCATCGCTTCATCACATCTTCTAGAATGCACATCATAACATTTTGAAACTATGTACAGTTGGATAGAAAGTTCACGAAGGATACAAGTATGGGTAACGAACCTAAAGCAAAAGAAGGTATAATCAATAGTAGTAAGGAAGCAGTTCATCAATCACTCTCAGCTGGAATGACCGCAGTAGCCATCTTGTTGCCGGCTCCATCAGTCGGAGGTGCGGTCGAGTTAAATGGAATCGACAACATACTGAAAACCCTCAGCTTACATACCGAAAGGAAGCACGCGAACTTACTTAGCAAGAGCAGCAGCATCGAAAGGAGGCGCAGCGCCTGTGCCAACGATCGTCTTATGCCCAAAGCTCGGCACACCTTCGTTCGTAACGACATAAAGGAACGCTGGTCCTGGCGGATACAACGCGGGCGTGGGCGGTCCAGTAATTGTGAGTGTCCTCTTGTCGAGAGACAAAACTGACACGAGCTTGACCATGCGTTGGTCCATGTGAACGCCGTGCGTCGCAAAGCCCAGGTCCATGAGCGACACTTTTTGTAGAGAGTTAGAACATAGATTACAGGAAAAGGAGGATAAGCGGGGTCGTACCGGAGACACTAGTGGCGGTCGAAGGCAGCGTCACGGAAAGGGTGAATATTTGAGCATAGTTCACGGTCGCGGGCAATCCTGTATATGTCGGGCGAGGTTGCGACAGGTATGGCGGACTGTAAAATTCCATCCTGAAAGGCGATTCAGGGTATGCCGGTGAGAATACGAGTCAGTTTGAGTGTACCTATATTCGGTCGGGTACTTTGTCGTCGTCACGTCGTCGTTGGGATTGGAGCCGGCTATGATCACAGTGAGTCAAGGAAGAAGTTCATATTCCTCTGCAAGTGAGACGTACCCAGCATAATAGTACCATTGGGTGTCAAACTGGCAGTGGAATGGTATATGCGGGCAATATTGGTAGCCGGGATGCCAGCACTAGAGAACCGTCTTCCAGCGGGAGCAGCAGGGTCATACACGACAGGCGTGAACGCCGGGTTGTCCGCATTACTTTGGCCAACACGGTTAGCGACCTGGTCGGAGCTTCAGCATCACATACCTCGACAACTAATCACAAGTTTCACTTACATTACCGTACCCAGCAACACCTGTTTGAGCCCCATTGACGATGAAAACCCGTCCATCTGGGAGAAGTACGAGCTCTGGCATAACACGCGCCTGAGGCATCGATTCGACCTTCCATCCAGCAGCAATACCCGCCGTAGTAAGAACGAGTCGCGAACATTGTGCTGATGCCGGAGTTTGAGAAGACAGCGTGCTAGGACTAACAGAGTCGGAAACAGTGGAACCGCCACAGATCATGATCTCTGGTGTGTAGCCATTCTCTGGCGTAAGAGGAAGGAGCGTAGCACCAGCTGAAAATGGTGACCTATTCAAGGTGATTAGCATCGAACAAGTGACCGTGAAGGGCACGCGTACGTGATGCGAACGCCGTTTGGAATACCAGGAAGACGCGTTTCCGTGTTGGTCTTCCAGTCCAATATCATCGCAGCGCGGTTAGCTGCGACGAAGATTCTCCCGTCGGGCAGGTACGCCATGATAGGGAAGTGATTACCGTTAAGGGTATCACGAAGGAACTGGCTGGGAATCCGTACGCCATTGAAGCCTTGAAATCTTCTCAGTTCGCCGGCGCGTATGAACCGCAAGAACCCATACCGTTGATGTTCTTGGAAGGGAAGTACTCATACGTCGGGTTGTTGATGCCCGCAGAGTTGATGTAGCCTCCCCCGACTGAGCCTCTAGGGATTGTGGAGCGTCAGTGCGCAATCAAAAACCGGTGACTGACAGCGCACCCAAAGATCATGATTGATCCGTCTTCAAGACGAACCTAGCTCAGAGAGCGGGTCAAACAATCCCCCGTGCCATGATATCAGGCCACTTACAGAAGAAGGATACCATCTGTTGGACGTGAGGTGAATGTGCGACGGATCTTCGAATACGTCACATCTTCCGTCACTGCAAGGAGTAAACATCCGGATGCCCTGCAGGCCATTTTGACCTACGTGAGAGAGCGAATTAGTTAGATTAATTATCAGATGTAGAACAGACCAGTGATAACGACGGGATTACCGCCAGAGTTGACCAAAGTTCCGTTTCCCAAGAAGCTTCCAGTGGCGCACCAGGAGTTACTCAGAGGGTTCAAAGCGCGGACGGTCTTGGTGTCCAAGTTTACCTCTACAGCCCAGGCGACATGACCATTGACAGTGAGGGGATTATGTTCGCTGTGATTGCATGTAAGACTTGATGAAAGAACGTAAAGAAGGCACAGGCTACGTACACCTTGTCATAGATAATAGCAGTATTCTCGGATACAACGGCCAGCTGCATACCACTGACGCCAGTGGTTCTGGGAAAAGTCTACATGAATCTCTTCAGGACAAGGCAAGGACAGCAGCTCACCCTTGCTGAGCGAGTGACCATGGTCCAGAAACGACAGCACGTTTTTCTACATCGACAGTGCCAGGACGATGGATGCGGTTATGGGCACGGCCGATATGACTATCCGCAAGACCAACATGGTACAAGGCCGCGAACGTCAGGAGCAAAGGAAGGCGAATCGAAAAGGAGAGTGGATAGTACATGTACTGAATAAACGAGAATGAGTGGGGGAATGGGGAAAGACGGTACTTACCAGGCGTTATATAGGCGTATATCACGGCAGAGGGCAGTGATATCGACCATATCAGGATCTCTTACCGCCCATAGGCTGGCTTGCGCGGGCACTTTGAACGTTCGTTGCGTCAAGGATTCAACAATTACCGTAAGATGATTAGCATGGTGTAGTGGCGCGCGGAGAGCGCTGCCGAAGTGAAGAATAGTACAGGGACGCGTTCACGTACAGGACGCGAGAAACGCCGTAAAGCTCCAATTTAATTCATGCTGTCACTGTCAGTCAAGACGTTCGACCTGAACCTGGAGGACAATATGTGAGAGATGCAAAGGCACTTGAGATTCGTAAGTGTCGTCTGTGCGAGGTTGGTCGTCGTCTCGACTCAATTGAAGACTAGGTCTGGAATGCCATAGGACACTAGAAGCTCAAGGTCCGTTCAACGCAGTGAGAGAGAAGTTTTAATTTCCGGCCGTATTGATTTCTGTTAGAAAGAAATACTGAGGAAGAATGATGGTGTGCAGCGATAGCGTTGAACAAAGGCGATGAGTTGGTGGTTTCCGGTCAAGAGGCGGGTACCGGTCCGAACGGCAACACGGTACATGTGACCTCTTGAATGGGAGATCTAGAGGACGCGCAAGAACCTTTGCCTAGAACTTCGAAGATGCGATGCCTTCAAGATACACTCATCACCCAAATTCTGCTGAAGACGTGCTCAATGTCGTGGGCTGGCATTAATCACGTCTCACATGTCGTGTGTAAAATGTAAGTATTTGAATGGCACCTAGAGCCACCAACTGGATATTACTATTAGCGCTTTCTCATCATCCTCCACATTCTCCTGCGAAGACAGGGTCAGTACGAACAGGAAGTCAAGGAGAAACTACCCACAAATACAGCACAAGCCCTTAGAGGAGGGCAGTGAGTTGGACACCCAAGAAGACGAAGACACTGCCGAGGTTCAAGTTGACGATGACGGAAACGATGATGTGAAGGATCAAGGGCAAGAGTTCAGCGAGCAGGCCAGAGACGATGCTCAGGACAAGCTGGAGGAGCTCAGCAACGAGGGTCCTAAGAGAACTGTCAATCGGCGCCTAGAATCAGAATTAAGAAACACCTACAAGAGCTCGCACAACAGCGGGGCAATCAGTTCCTTCTCAGCGTCGACAACGACGGACAGGACAACGCTGACAGCGCGAAGATAACCTGGAAATAGTCAGCGGCTAGTATCGACAAAGACAGAAAACAAGGCTTACAGTGATCAAAGTGGAAATGAGAGCGGCAATATCAACGAGGGCAAGGACACCAGTGGCGGAGGTGAGGACGACCTCAATGCTCACACCGACGAGGACCTTGACATCAGCAATGGCGGTAGCGATGATGCCCGTGGCCTCGTGGATGATGGGGGTGACGATCTCGACGGTGATGTTCTCGGCGGTGCCGAAAACTGAAGCATCGAATCAGTGTGAGGACGTCGAAAGTACTGAGGAACAACTAACCAAGGGGAGCCAGAGTCACGGTGAGGTCAACGGTAAGGTCAGCCACAATGGTGGGGAGGGTCTTGCAGCCGCAGCTGTATTCGACGTCACGGAGAACGAGTCCCTTCTCGACGACGGGGGCAGCCTGGACAGAGGCGAAGGCGGCGAGGCCGAGGGCAGCGTAGCTGAGGATGGAGCTGAAAGAAGGCATTGTTGTTGCGTAAAGGACGGGAGGGGTAAGAGAAGGTGGTGGGACGCGGGTATTAGAGTGGGATATCCGAAGATGGGGAAAAGTGAGAACACGGTCTGGCTTTTATATGATTCTACCCTCCATCGCGTAGGGGTCTCACGGGCGCGGATTTGAAAATGCATGATTCCAAAACTATGGCGCGAGCCTGGCCAGCCACCAGTTGGCACTTCGATGTCTGTTCAAGTTCAAGGGTTCTGCCGAGGATAGAGCAGCAGACCACTTATCAAACATATCTATGACGCGCGTCAATATTGCCTCCGCTCGCTTCGTTTTGGTCACGGCCCCACCCTATTGCGAAACTAACTCCCCAGACGTCCGACGACATTTTTCGCAACCGCGCGTCAAATGCGCCACATAGGCCTAGCCATCCGGACCTGTCCACCCCTCTCGATGTAGGAGCATCAGAACACCTCTCAGCAATTGAAATCTGGCCACTGCAGCATCCCAGGTGAATTGCATGCGGCCCCGGGGAATGGTCCTTGGTTTACTTCCTGCCCCGTTCAACAGACTGCATCATCTGACCTTTCCCACCCGGCGGACCTGTTGCACACTTCTAATACGATCTCCGAAGCATCGTATATTTCTCGCCACCTTTGACGCGCCCTAGATGTCGCCAGTGGTTCTTAATGAATTGTTCGATTTGTTCATTTTCGATCGATCAACTTTGAAAGGGTTTTGAGAACGTCTGAACAGTATCAATAGAGGAAACCAATGCAGTCAACTCTCACCCATTTTGTGTCGAGATTGAAGTCTTCAAGTAAACAAATTTGTTCCCCGCGTCCTTACAGAACTGAGTGGAGCGCTTTGAAGGGCGAGCGCAGCTAGAAAAAATTACACAGGGTAACTGAGAGAGGAGAGTAGTCGTGTCATTCGATCAGGTCAGTTTCGTCTTCTTCTCGAAGTTAAATTCAACGCTTGAATGTCAAGGAAGAGGAGAGGGAAGAGGAGAGCACAAGATGCAAATGCATCTTGTGGAGAGTTGCGGTCAGGGGTCAAGGGAACGGACGGTCACG
>JADNRX010000757.1:0-23718 GCA_015501595.1 Hymenopellis radicata
GAATCGAGCACCTAAACGATACCAACTACATCCCGTGGAAGCGACGGATCATCGCCATCCTCCGTGACAAAGACCTTCTTGAGTATGTCGACGGAACCACGCAGGAACCGGTCCCAGCAGATCCCAATGCAATCACTTCAACCGAGGCAACGGCCATCAAGGAGTGGAAGAAGAAAGATGGGAAAGCACAGAGCCAGATAGAGCTCGCGCTTGGGGATAGTCAGATGGTACATATCTCGGGCGCAACTACAGCCGCCGAGATGTGGAGTCAACTCAGAACTGTGAAGGAAATGAGAGGTTACCTAGGCATCATGTCGTATCGACGCAAGCTTTATCGGACTGTCGCAGACGATTCAACGGACATACCAACTCACATCACTGAACTCCGTGAGATCAAGGACCAGCTCGCCATCATGGGTCTGAGCATATCCGACATCGAATTCCTAATCGTCCTGATTACATCGCTGCCCGAATCGTGGGATAACTTCACGAGCACACATCTAGGAACCCATAGTCTCAACACAATCACTCTGCCGAGTACGGGAAGTACGTCGGGCACCACATCTACGAGCCCCCAAGTTATCTCATCATTTGAACTCACCGCCTTGATTCTTGATGAAGATCGCCGTAGAAAAGAGAAGTCTGGTGAAGCTGCAGGAGGCTCATCAGCAATGTTTGCCAAGAACGGTAAGCATACCCACAGGAGGGACGAATCGGACCCGAGCTGCTTCAATTGCGGCAAGCGAGGTCATATGGCGAAGGATTGTTGGGCGAAAGGCGGCGGAATGGAAGGAAAAGGGCCAAGAGGAAAAGGAAAGGGAAAAGGGAAGAGGGATGAGAAGCATAGCTCGAATATGAGCGCTCACCAGTTCGGCGACGACAAGGATCGTCAGCACTCCGCTTTTACAGCCTCTGACAAACCCCACTTCGACGCACGCCTATCTCGAGACACATGGTTAGCCGATTCAGGAACCACAACACACATAGCCAACAATCGCGCGTTCTTCAAGACGTTCGAGCCAATCACCGGCGAATCGATTACAGGCCTTGGAGACAGTAGCATACGAGCTGTCGGTCGTGGTACAGTAGTACTCGAAGACTGTATTAATGGTCAACGAGTAACCTCAGAGTTACGAAACACACTGTACGCACCTGATGCTATAAATAATCTACTGTCCATTTCTCGTGTCGATGACGCCGGCGGGTCTGTTACTTTTGAGAACGGAAAGGTTCTGATCAAGTCAAAGTCAGACCACGTCATGATAGAAGGCATGAAGAAGTACCGCTTATACTGGCTGAACGCACGAGCTCAGCAGTCAGCACACAGCGCACACATGGCAACCGCGCCAGATGAAAACACCTGGGAAGCTTGGCACCGAAAGTTCGGTCACATCTCTAAATCTACGTTAGAACTCATTGTCAAAGACGGCGCTGTCGAAGGACTCACACTGGACCCTAACAGTGCACCAGTTACTGGCTGTGAAGCCTGTATCCAAGCAAAAGCGCATCGCGCATCATTCCCACACGAATCCACTCGAAAATCTGATAGTCCCGGCGAGGGCACCCACAGCGACCTCTGGGGCCCCGCGCGCGTAAAATCCACAGAAGGAAACCACTACTACATCTCGTTCACAGATGATGCCAGCCGCCGAATGACAGTCTTGTTCCTGAAGTCAAAGGACCAGGCAAAGACGCGTGTTATTGAACACATTGAATGGTTAAGGAACCAGTTCGGGTATCGACTTAAATGGCTGCGTGTCGATGAGGGAAAAGAGTACCTAAACAAAGCTTTGAAAGATGAGCTTGCATCTCGTGGTATTGAGATACACCCGACTGCACCTTATTCCCCGTCGCAGAACGGCGTCTCCGAACGCCTCAACCGAACACTCCTCGAACTTGCTAGAGCTATGTTGCTGGCAAAGAACCTCCCCGGCAGTCTCTGGGAACACGCGGTTACCCATGCCGCCTACATTCGGAATCGATCCCCTACAAAAGCATTGTCAGTAGGTATCACACCACACGAAGCCTTCACAGGTGAGAAACCAAGTGTCTCACACTTCCAGGAATTTGGCTGCGATGTATGGATCTTCCGAGAGGACGTCAAGAAACTGTCGAAACTCGAAGCACGGGCAAAGAAACAGATCTTCGTCGGATTCGAAGACGGCCCAAAAGCAGTCAGATATTATGATATGAAGACACACCACGTCAAGATTTCAAGAAACTATAAATTTGCCGATCCGAGAAAGTACAAGTACTTGAGGAAGAGCACCGACGACCGGCTGAGGGGGAGTCAGATACATCCACCCAGTCATCGGCATCTTCATCTTCATCGTCGCGTTCCACATCACCATCATCACCTGCATCACTGTCAGAATCGGAGAAGACATCAGTAAAATCAGAATGCTCACCGTCACCTGTTCCAGGACCATCACATCCTGATCCACCTCCCAGACACACATATCCACCACAGCCACACCCAAGCTGAGACCGAGTACAGTCCAAAGTCGAACCCACTGAACAAGATCCCGTTACGCCTCCTTACTCGTCCTATCAAGGACATCAACTATCGACAATTCGGAAATCCAGATGTGCACTTACCAAAAGGAGACCGACCAAATCGCGGCTCTGAACACCAAGCATCGGAAGCAGTCGAAGATGAGAGTATGGCGCACTACGCATTTCGAGCATCAGTTGGAGACCTAGCAGACGGAAATCCAGACTTACCTCAGAGTGTTGAGGAAGCACGTCGATCGCTCTCCTGGCCAGAATGGGCACGCGCCATCGAAACCGAACTCGGAACACTTGAAAAGATGGGCACTTGGGAACTCGAGGAATGTCCTAAAGATAGGAAGCCCGTTGGCTGTCGATGGGTATTTGATCTAAAAACAGATCAGCAGGGGAACATTGTCAAGTACAAGGCAAGACTCGTCGCGAAAGGGTACTCACAAATTCCCGGCATGGATTATTCAGAAACATTCTCACCCGTCGTTCGACTCGAATCCCTTCGCGCATTACTGGCAATCGCAGCTGTTGAAGACCTCGAAATGAAGCAACTCGACGTCAAGGGCGCGTACCTCAATGGCGAACTCGAAGAGGAAGTATATATGGCACAGCCGCCAGGATTCGACGATGGTAGCGGACGCGTTTGTCACCTACAGAAAACACTTTATGGCCTAAAGCAGTCAGGTCGTGAATGGAATAAGAAATTGCATAGTATACTTACCAGTCTTGGCTTCGAGCGCGTTGAGGTAGATCACGGTGTCTACATACGCCGAGTCAATGATAAGTTTGTCATCATCACAGTATGGGTTGACGACTTACTTTTATTCAGCAATTCATCCATGATGATATCCGCCGTCGAAGCTGCGTTGAAACAAGAAGTCGAAATCAACGACATTGGCGAACCGAAGAAAATAATCGGCATTGAAATCTACCGCGACCGAGAAAAGCGCCAGATCCAAATCTCGCAGGAGCATTACATTGACGGCATTCTCAAGCGATTTGGATATGAGAATATGTCCACCGTCACGACGCCAATGGACCCGAATGTTGTCCTTCAGAAATCCGAGAAGGATGGAAAGTTGCTGGATGACCATGGACGAAGTTATGCCGAGCACATCGGCTCATTAATCTGGCCAGCATCGGTAAGTCGTCCTGACATAGCGTATGCAGTCTCAAGAGTAGGCGCATACAGCGCGAATCCAGATGAGAGTCACTGGACAGGAGTGAAACGGATCTTTCGGTACCTAAAAGGTACACGTGGTCACCGGATCACTTACGGCGGAGTTAATCCGGAACGGGACCAATCCATCTCTCTCTTCGACTCCTATGGCGCGTACAGCGACGCCGACTTCGCTGCCAATCCTGACGACAGGAAATCAATCTCTGGTCACGTTTATCTACTTGCTAACGGACCCATTGCATGGCACTCAAAGCGCCAGCCCACCGTCGCGCTCAGCACAGCTGAAGCAGAATACTCCGCGCTAACGAGCGCTACTCGTCAAGCCATCTGGCTTAGACATCTCTTCAAGGCTCTTGGATTCGGAAATCCTGAGGAGCCAACCCTCATCTATTCAGATAATCAATCCGCTATCACCATCGCGCACGACCCACAGTATCACGCCCGATCCAAGCATTTCGACATCGAGAATCACTTTATTCGCGAGAAGATTGAGAACGGTAACATCCACGTTGAATACTGCCCTACTGACGAGATGGTAGCAGACATCTTCACCAAGGCTCTGCCCCGACCCAAACACGACAAGTTTACGAGGGAAATGGGGCTACTAGCGGCTTGAGGGGGAGTGTTGGAACGAGAGCCTTCGGGCTGCTCGGACAACCCGCTAGTGCTGCGTAGCGCAGCCTAGTACGAGTCATCTCGACTCACAGACTTTACTGACTCCTTATGAGTCACGGACTTTTGTATATATAAACTCATGTAGCACATCTTGAACAATTAATTCTTTCTACCCATGATCACAACCGTACACATACAAGATTAGTGTACTAGCAAACTACCTACGAAATCAGTCCGGACGTTCACCGCGTCCGTTACATCAACCATCGACTATCTGCGCCAACAATATTCTGCGAAAAGACAGGCGTTTCGAGATCCAAAATCCAGAGACACCGAAGAACCATCAGTCAAAAGATCGTACCATTCGCAGGACGGTTACAACACGCGATGGATGCGAAATACGATAAGAATAGAAATGCAAAATGGGATTGGTGGTGAAGATGGTATATGAGGCACTAGAACACTGGGCTAGTGTCGTTATATAGAGCTCGATGCGGGATGCAGGCGTCATGAACAGTAAGCGCAAGACATCGTAGCTTTGGGACGGATGAAAACGGAGTCGATCCAAGGGTACCTTGGGTGAATGAATACCGTCCATCCAAGGTGGGATATGAAGAGTACGTAGACGTCGAACCCGGTATTCTGGTCTTGGACGCACGACGGATATCGGGGCCCAATTTCCTGCAGAGAACAGCCCTTGGTTACGATGATACCGCCAAACACGCCTTGGTCGTAACCTGTACAAATCGCGTTGATCATATCACCTTTGGCACTAAGAAGAATAAGGATACCCACCGAAGAGAATCATCGCGGTAATACACGCCACCTATACCCAAACATTCAATTAGTACGGCTCGGTGTCGCTATCTCACTCGTCGTTGCCTTGGGCGGTGGTGGTGGCAAGTGCAACGCGGTCCAACGTTGTGCTACCGTCGCGCAGACGGCGCTTGTGTAGGAAGCTGGGCAGTCGGACCACGCCGCGAGACTGGTCAATGCCGACTTGCCGATGGAGGCTTGAGCCAAACAATGCCAACATTATTTGGCGCGTCATCCCTCTCCCTCTCTCTCTCTTACCACCACCATCTCAGCTGGCCCGCGGTCGACTTTATGTCGCCGCTACACGACGCAGCAGATGCTTGACTTTATGTCGGCGCTGTCATGAACATATCGCCCTGCTGCATGGTACAGATGACTCTATGTCGCACTGCGAGCGCGACGGTGAGCTGCTTTACACTTTTTCTGGGTTGGTGGCACATTTTAAGTACGCAGATTCGACCTTGGAATCACGGAGTGAATGCGGCAATGCCCTGTCTTTACTGTCGGGTGGTCTTGACGTTGTTGGTGATGCATAAAGGCAGCCCAGGTACGCGTCCCTGTCTAATATCCTCCAATGGCCTTATCTTCACCCTCATCACCTAGAGACGGGCTGTGGACGCGACCGTAGCCATCGTGAACGCGACCGCAGCTGCGATGAGCGCCGTGTACGCGACTGCAGCCGCGACGAAGTACGATGCCCATTATGAAGATTCAGGAACAAGACTTGGAGACCATCTGAAAGCTACACAGCTCGATTTGAGATGGTACGAGCATTTTTCCGAAATATGAGACGCATATATTCATGTTTTCCAGTGTCACTGAGAACGTCTGCATAGGGCAGACTCATTATAGCATGTCGACACTCTCATGACTATATCGCCCAGCTCGTTGTCGTGCATTACTTGTGGTTGACCGAACTATGTGGCGGCGCAATATGCGTCGGAGTCTTCTGGATCTCGCCCCATCAAATGTCCGTGTATCACAGGTGCGTCTACGTATTTATGGTGATTTTCCTCGTATTATGGCCTTCTCATCGTTCTGCAGATGCTCTCCGGCGCGCGGGACATTGCCGCGACGACGACGCGTTTACAGCGTGACCCGCTTATGTTTATTGATGATGACACGCAGGTTTCTTCCTCCTACCAGCATCGCTGATTCTTTGCTGCCTGCCGTCCTCCCTTGGGGCGTTCTCCCTCACCCTCGGCATATCTCTATTTGCTTATCTTCTCGTCGCCGAGCTCTGTGACGATGTCAGGTGGTCAAAGGCAAATACTAGGTCGAACACCCAGACACAGCCTCTGCCGTTTGACTGTCTCGTACGTCTTGGAATCTGCCCAAGTGCGTCGCTAACGGTTTCTTAGTATCCTCGTTCTTGTTCCATTTTGCATTAGCTTTCCCAGTATACTCCGTCTACTCATGCTCCGACTTGCTGTTCAGTGTGTTATGCTCTCCTGTACTGCCTGCGTAGACTAGAATTCAATTCTGTTACAACTTACCATGCTACTGGCGTGATGGGTGTGGGCCCTGATGCCGGGGGAATACAGTTATAGATTTTTGTGATGCCAGGCGCCAACCCTTGGTCAGTTGACATCGATGCATTTCTACGGATGGAAGAAGGGCTTGAAGACGGGCATGTACTACCTGAGGACCCCACCTGCCGCACAGGCTACCACCTCCAACGTCCATCGTGAGTTTCATTCTCAAGTATCTTGGGCAACCCTAACTCGTTGCAGCGCGAGTTTCTCCTTCAAAATCTTGAACACATTCCTCGCATCGTTTACACCCTTCTCTCCCGCTACACACGCTACCACAAAATTGGATGGGCCAACGTTGTCGTTTGGGACGAGGCCCACTTGGGCAAATTTGGGTCTCACTACTTGAAGCGCGAATTCTATTTCGACGTGCACCCGCCACTGGGAAAGATGCTCGTCGGGTTAGCTGGCCTGCCGGCAGGCTATGATGGCTCCTTCGAGTTCAAGAGCGGTGTCCAATACCCGGTTACCGTGCCCTATCATCGTCGCACTCTGCTGAGTGCCGAGACGCCCATTCAGGGAGTAAGAGGGAACGAATCTGGGCCTTGACACGGCGCTTGTCGAAAGAGTTGGACGACCTGAAAGCGTGGCTACATCTACAGGCTGCAACGATTCCATCGGCCTTACGCTTACCGCGTTGTTTTCATCTGTTGAATGAGAAAGGTTTGTGACATGCCGCATTGTCGGCCAGCTTGGCTTGATTTTGACAGACCGATGACGTCGTCTGTAAAAAAGCCACCATCTGTTGAAATCTTACTCACTCATCAAATACGCGCCTGCGCCTTCGGTACATCGCGGCGGCGCGATGGATTGAAACAATGTTTGATCTTTGAATGATGAGTAGTTGCGAGAACGCACTGGAGCAGAATATTGAAAGCGCAAATGGCGGCAGCGATGATTTCGCGCTCTCATCTGCTGAAACGGCTCTTCTGCTGAAGGCGATAACTGCTGAGGAGGAGGAGGAGGAGGAGGCTGCGGCAGCAGCGGACGCGACGACGGCTATGGCAAGGGCACTAACAAGGTGCGTTCATCGCTGGTTCTGACTTGTGAAATGAGATTAATCACCATCTAAATCAGAAACAGTCCCACTCCTTCGCTTTCTCCCCTTCGACCGCGCTGGACGTGCACCTGGTGCGGATGCGATCTATCCTTCAAAACCGCATCGTTCTCCCAGTGGCCGAAACTTGATTGCCGAACTCATCAACCATCAACTCCTTTCCCGACTTCTCCGACGTTTGTATCTGTCTGGGTTCTCAAGTGCGGCCACCTGCTCGACACTCACTGCGCATTGGCCATCCTCCTTCCAGATATTCGAGATATGCACGGTATTCATAAAGTTGCCTGTGAGCAGCAGATCGATCCCTCGACCGCTGTCTGCGTTAAGAAGGTGTTCAACTGCAATTTCGCAAAATGCGGTAAGGCCTTCTCAATAGTTGCACGGGATCCTAGCTCGGACAGTGGGACTCGCAGTTTCTGCGCAATGGCGTGGCGGTTCGAATCGCTTCGTCCTTTCGGATGGAAACATCAATATGGTACTATAGACAACTTGTATGGAGGGGGTTACGATCTCATGGACCTCGTAACCATATTAGGAGAGTCGTTGTCGCACCCAAGACCGAATTTTTCGGCATCTCGATACTTTATTCGATGAATTTAATTGTTTCTTTCTATCTGTGCGAGATTCGACACGTCGCGAGTACTTTTCAACTGAGTGATCAAGACGTTTGTGAAGGTTACTAGCTAGGAACCTTCCAACTAGGAAAAGAGAGAGGGACTGAGAGAAGGAGTTGAGAGAAGAAGCTAGTTGAGGGTTGCTTCAACCGACTAGAGACACGGCTTGAATACTGTAGTGATATTTTTCTGAGTGAGGTAAGTCTAGACATTGTTAGATGAGTCTAAGACTAGGAGAGTTGAGATGAGACGACGCAAGATATAATAGTATCTTGTCGTTGAAGAGGGCGTTTATATCCATAAACGGTAACATGTTAAGCATTTGCCTGCTGCTCTGGATACACAAAAACTTGACGATACCATAATAAGATGTATCAGATAACCTACACCACACAACCCCTACTTAGAACACAGAGCCACTTGTGCTGGAGTGGTATTGAACTAAACGAGAACATCACTGTCTTCCCTTACCTTATATTGTGCCGTGCGCGCACGACCATTCTCGTTTCACAGAAATATCGACACCGTTCTGACAGTTGAAGAACATGAGTGAGTATATTGAAATGTGTTGTAGGTGATCATTCAGACTTTGCCGTCGAACATACATAATACATATTAACTAGGAAGCTAACTTTGCATTCTTTCGGACGAGTGGCATCAACTGCTTTTTCTCGCCTCCACTTCTCTCCTGTTCTCGTCAACAGACCCCCATCTCCAGCCTGAGCATCTGATATCTCTTCACTTTGTCGACTGGCTGCTTCTCGACGACTTGAACTAATTGATTCAAAGAAAGCAATGTCGACTTTCCGGGTTGCGTGCGCAGCGCCTCGAGCTCAGCCAGAACGACTGCCCGCGAAACTTGGCGGCTCCGAGTCTCTTCTTCGATCCACTGAGGGATCTCGCGGTAGCGTTTCCACTTCTGCTTATCACCCTGTTGAACCGTTAGAGTAGTAGTAGTATCAAGAAGAATATGAACATGCATTTCGTTGAGCGCGCCATTTGTGTGCGAAGCGCTGTTAAAGCAGCTTCAAAGGTACCGGTGGACGAAGCATGTCGTCATACTCCTCTCCGTGCTCGTAGGAATTCCACAGGGAAGGCAGCGTGTAGAAGTCGGCAAGACCTCGAGGCTGGTACAGCTCCCAGAGCAGAATGCACTGCTTGATCTGATCGAATATGTCGGACCACGCAAGGTTTCGTTGTCCAAGAATGGGCGGGAAAATGCGATAACTCGATCCATCGTCTACTTGTTGATGATCATTGATCAGTGCTTTGCTGAGATGTATGCTGCCAGAAAGACTTACTAGGGTTGTAGAACGCGTCAATCGGCGGAAGTAGCATGCACTAATGGCGCCGATGTTGGGCTTCCTCCTGATATCTGCATAGGCTCCGATATCTTGATCATCTTCTGCGTTCGGATCTCCACCGGCGCTGAAGGCTGATAAGTGACGCGTGAGACTGAAGTCAAGAGAAACGTACCTTAGAGTTCGCTTCAGTGACTCACGCATCCGGGACTTAACAGCATCATAGACGATAGTTGTCGCAGCTGGGCGCTTAGCAGCAAGTGTTCGGTCATCGGCTTCCTGCAGCTTTCGAAGTCGCAATGCTGCAAAGAAGAGTTTCTTGATTTGTGACTAGATACAAGTCAATATCGAGATCTATCAGTGAGACGAGCTGACATACAGCACCGGTTTGAAGACGACGCCGCCGAAGGCCGTGCAACCCAAGTCGCGTGTCAGGTATGGAGTTTCTCCTTCGGTCGTACTTCGGACGGAGCGCGGAGTATCGGATAAAAAGCAACAGTGAGTGTTCATTGACAATCTTGTCCTTGATTTCGCCGGCTAGGAGTGCACCAGCACATCATTCCTATCAGAAGTATTAGCATCATGATATTGAGAATCGAGAACTGTTGGCTTACATCCCAGGCCCGAACTAACGAAGCCTGAGTCTTCTTCTCCCCAGGTCGTCGATTCTGGTCGGCGTGACCAGCCGCTTCCCCGCAAGTCCGCTTGGTAAATGCTGCATAATCGTCTGAATGGGAATAGATATCAGGGAAGGCCAGGAATTCTGCATAAGAAAAGAACATACCGGGATCATTCAAATCGCCTTCAACATCGTCGAATTCATCATCGTCGAATTCATCATCACCGCCATCAGGAACGGCATCGTCCATACCCAACAGCTCGTCCATGCTTATTGTTGTGACAGCAGAGCGGGTGGGGCTGAATGATTGAAGGAGCTGGTAATCTGAATCTTCGCCTGCAGGGAATAGCTGACGCGCGACTGGATCAACGCGTCGCGCATTGGGGGATTGACCGTTCGAGAGAGGCGAAGATTGAAGGGGTGCAGGTGTATGAACGGGGCACGGCGTCGACGGTGTACTTGATATTGTTTTCGATAGGCACGCCTAAGACGAGACTGTTAACAATCATCATGAGCGATATTCTTGCAAGTATGTCGTGTTCTTGTAGGTCTGCGCCATCGTTTTGACTTCGGCTTGTGGTCCTCGACGCGTGAATAGTCGATGGCGGAGATGGTGCTGATGACAGCTGGGGAAGGCGAGCCGGTTCGTCATTCGCAGGGCTTGCTCCATGTGCTCGGAGCCTCGGATCAATGTGGGAGTCGTCCGTTATGGGCATTAAATGATGAGTAGATAAAATATGAGATAAAAAGATGTAGAGTAGGAGACAGCTAAGAAAGAGGCAAACGAACGGTCCCCGAGGCGGACAATGAGCGCGGTCGTGAGGCGGGGAGTGTGAGACGAATGAGGAAAGGTCCTCATTCGGTAACTGAGCTCGGCACAGCGCAACTCAGTTACCTGCCGCTTTAGAATCCCGCTCTCCACGGGAGATCCCTTTCAGTCGACGGTGGTCACTGGTGCGTTTTTATTCTCATCTCTTGACGATTCACCTGACCTCCATCTAGCGCTACTGTCTGAGAGCGAGGACAAGGAAAATGATTGCAAACCCAAAGGCCCCTATGTGCTTCCTTTCTGCCAGTCCGTGAAGGACGACATCGCGCCCACTATCTGCACCCATCGCATCAATGCATTGACCTTTATACCAGGCTTAAGAGACTAAAGGCTCGCGAATCGCTGCTGACACCCAACATGTGCCGTTCGGTGCCCAAATCGAGCCTCAATCCATCGACAGCTCGAGCACTGTACCGTCATCGTCGAGTTCGGCTTTCGCATTCGCCAACGACGATGCCTCCAGCGTCGTCTGTGACACGCTGCCAATAAAGGCGCACAACGTGCGCAGACTGTCGATCTGAAGTCGCCGCCCATCGACCAGACCGGCTTTAGTGGCGCGAAGAACCGCATTGATACGACCGACTCTGCCTGCACCGAAGAAGGACGCTGCTTCGGCGTTTTCGCCGATCCCTATGGTCCAGGCGACGAATGCTACTCTGGTGGAGCGCACTATACTCGGTGTTGACGATGCTAAGGAAGACGATGAAGATGAAGACGGTCTTGGCCTTGACGATGACACTATCGGAGGTTTTGGACGAGGTCAGATTTGGGGCTGTTACTACATGCGTGAACTTTATATTAAACCGTCCTAGGTCGACGCTTTCCCTGAAGCTTTCATACTTCCCAATTCTCGAAAGTCCACCGGAACTGTCAATAACGAGAATCTACAAGTCGAATACAGTGGAATATTATTGGCCCTGCAATAGTTCACTCATTCGGTTGGTTTCTTGCCTCGGGCCTCGTCGACGTCTCTTCTCAACTGGATATCGGCATGTACATATTAACACTCGCTGTCTGCATTGACTATTAAATTCATCAACTGAAAAAACCCTGGCCTCAGATTTATGACATACATGCAGGCTCCCTGTTGGGTCAATCGCACCGAGTTTTAAGATCGCGACAAGCAAAACAAGCCGAAAGTCGACTTTTCTTCTTGTCGCAGTAGGCCTTATCCGAGGAGTTCAACTTGACGTCATCATCATGACTGAGTAAGCGTGGCGACGCGGCATGATTCATGTTGGGCTGATACATGAAACGCAGGAATGGTCCTGGTGCACTGGCGACTGCTTCGGGTGGCGCAAAATCCGACAGACTTGCAGATGGGGGAACAATAAGACTCGGAGAAGGAGGGTAGGCCTCGCTGAGCTGATGATGCCGTCCTTTCCCAAGTCTTACAGTCCTTCTTGGCTAGGATATCGGCGGAATTGTCAATAACAAGATTCTGCATACAGTACAAGACAAACAGTGAAGTATTATTTAGTATGCTGCAATATTTCGCTCATTCATCTGGCTTCTGGCTTCTTGCCTCGGGGCCTGCCTCGAGGCCTGCCTGGGGGCCTGCCTCGTCTCTTCTCAACTGGATACGTGCACGCAGATATCATCCCGCGCTTGATGCATTGGCTATTAAATTCGTCAACTGAAAAGCCTGGTCCTCAGATTGACGACGTACTCGCATGCTCCTTGTTGAGGTCGATCACACCGCAGCTTACGATCATGACAAAAAAAACATGCCATCAAACGACTTTTCTTCTCGCTGGAGTAGGCTTTCTCCAAGGAGTTCGACGTGACGCCGTCATAACTGAGTTGGTAATGGTTTGCGGGATCCGCGATGGGCTGATACATGGAGTGCAGAGACGCCGGTCCTGGCGTACTGGCGACCGTTATGGATGGTGCAAAATCTAATGAACTGGCGGATGGGGGACCAACGAGATTTGGAGAAGGAGCATGATAGCAGGGATTGCTGGGCTGGGACTGTCTTTCTTTATGGTAAACTTGAGGGAGGCCCCCACTCTGTGAATAGAGATCGGGACGACGAGCAGTCTGTACCACGTTAGCAACGAATACCAAGAGGACTTTGGGAAGCTCACATAAGGCACGTCCTGATGCGCGCCCTGATGCGCGTCCGGAGGCGCGTCCGCGGCATACAGACTTTCACGAGGAACCATCGCAGGGAACGTAGTGATATACTGAAGACCGTTGTCATTTGTATATCCTTGAGGCTGACCGGCGAATAGCCCAGGCTGTGGACATCAATTCAAGAAGGGCAGGACGTCCTACATACTACTTACCTGGAAGGGGCTGTAGCTGGAGCCTTGACACAATAGGTAGGACGCCGACTGAATGTACGGGAGATGTGGCTTGTAGACTGTATCGTCCGGTTGATGCTCAGAGTGTTCCGGAGGGAGTGAAGCTTCTGGCCTGGAAAAATGGTCCCGGCGATATTGACTGAAATATTCGTAGAGCGATTCGGACATCGCTCTACGCACAGAGCGAACCGCCACCAAGCAGTTGGCAATGAAATTGGGTTGGCGGTCTTAGAGAAGTGCTCTCGGGTCAGTTTTGCGGCTTCTTTTCTATCCACAGACACGGTGTCGTTATGCTTCCGAGTTTCTTTTGGCTCCTGGTTGATATGTGAATCTTTTCGCGGACAACTCTTGCGGCGTGTTCGGTTGGTTGGCGCCAGCGGATAGCCTCGGCTATGCGCCACCCATTGCTGACGCCAACTCACACAAACCGTATCAGATGATCCAGCGCGTCTCGCGTTAACGTTGCCACATATCAATGACCGAGACTTTGTCGAACAGGACTCCAAAACTGCAATCTAGCGAAAGAATCCCTCGGAGTATATCATTAACTCTGGCGATAAGTGTAAAGCTCTCTAGTGCCTGCATGTGGCGTAGGATTCACAAGGTCAGTAAACGAGGTTCGGACTTCAATATTCAATTGTCTTCGGACTTCCGTCAGGGCAATTAGCATTCCAGAATCCTGCTCATTCTTCTTCCACGTTCGCTGGGCCTCGGTGCCTGATTAGGGTCTTTATAGCACGCCTTTAAACTTTGAAGCTTAAAGCTTTGAAGGGTAGCCACCGCGGTATCCGTAATCCGAGTGCAGCGAGCAAGACAGCTGGATGGCCTTGAATTCCTGGAGCTGTGGAGCAGGCACCGACAGTCTTACACGTAACGTGAACTTGTTCGGCTTTTTCCCGTTACTAGGTCTATGTAGGTGAATCAAGTTGTATCTTGCAGTAATCTGGTCAAATGTTTGGAGAACACGGACAAAGATCCTCTGAGAGAACATATATATATATATAAGTATAGCGGAACGCTGCCGCTACGCCAGCAGCCTTCCAAAAACGGTTGAACTCTGAAATGAGTCATGTATAAGGTTGTGGACGGCAAATCCCGTTTATTTCGCGGCGACTTATACTATTATGTGGTCCGGATTATTTTTCCTTCCTCCAGCGCCCGACTTCTCTCAATGACTGACTCTCAGGACTCAACGTGAATCCCAAGAAGTCGCCCTCTTCCTAGCGTTCCACTGACCCCTCGATCTAGTCTTGTAGCGGCCTTCGTTGGTGTCGTTGTGGCGGCTTGGTATTTCTTTTCCTCTGATTAGTCTTGGCCAGCACTCATTGAATGATCCTGGTAGCCTTTTGGGAGGTACCTCATGTTCTTCATAGTCTGCGTCAACACTGAACCCTGGCAGCGACGTATGGCCAAATCGCCTATTATTTTCTTCATCAGCGAGATGCATGGCCTCACCACACCTTGGTCATTGCCGTGACTACATTCGACACAACGCATCAGGCACTGATTGCCTATACTGGTACGCTCATGTTCACGTCTCCTAATCTTCTGCAAACTCCTCCCCCCTTTGACAGTATACTCGTATCTCATTCCTGGAGGTCAAGCTATCACCGGCCGTCCAGTAACCATTTGGTAACCTCAGCCCTCCTTTCAGTGTGCGTCAGATCTAAAGCCCTCGATGCAGGAGCTTGCTGGTACGTCCTTCCGACTTAAGCTTGGCCTACGTGGTTGGCTCATGTATCTTTGGTAGTTGGAAGTCATCTTCAATGGGATTATCACATTTCTTGTGCAAGGGTAAGTGGGAGATTGCCTCCGCCTTGGACCACGAAAGCTCAGCATTGCTAGATACTTGACCCGCCGCATCTGGTCCTGTAAGTTGTTGTCTACTCAGATATTCATGCTGAAAACGTATGTATACCATCAGTTAGCAACAGAAGTTGGTGGATCGCTGTCTTTGTGGTAGGACTTTTGGACACCGCTGGAAACGTACTCACAGATTTGGCAGATACCGCTTATATTCCTCGAATTTGGTATGTGACGTTGAAGTGATCTATGGATGTGCTTCTCATTTCGTTCTAGGGAGCGTTCTGGGTACGCGTTCTCGCCGTTGGTCACCCGTTTCAAGGCTCAATTGCGTTAGCCTTTGCCATATATTGCCTGGCGAAAGTGCACACGGCCGAAGAGCTAGGGAAGATCAAGGTACGTTTTCCGTTTACTACTATTGTAAGGTTCACCGAGAATCGCAAATTCAGAACTTCTATATTATGATCAATGCTCTTTCTGCGGGGGCTGATATCCTCATTGCTGCGGTGTCTACAGGCCTCCTTATACGAGCGAGGACCGGCTATCCGAGCACGGAACGAATGATTAGATGTTTGGTAAGATTTTTGGACAGCACGTTCACTGGTCTGACCTTGAGTACAGGTAGTCATGTCCATCAATGTTGGCGCACTAACCGCTCTCTGCGCTTTGGGTTCCCTTGTTTCCGTTCGTATCATCCTGTCCCTCGACACACATATGCGAACACTGCTGCTTTCTAGATCCTCGCATGGGGTCGCAGTTTTGTTTGTCTGGCGTTTTTTTTCTGTACGGGCCGATGTACGTGATTCTTATGGTCCAGAACTCAGCTTAAACCTAGTTAGTATACGCAAATGCCCTTCTAGCCACGCTCAATTCCAGAGCTACGATTCACCGTAGAGGCCAGCCGTCTATTGAGCCCTGGAATTTAAGCTGGCCTGATACTCATTCTGCACTCGAGTTTAGATCAGGAAATCCCGTCGACAGAGAAGTATCCAGTGCTGTCACCGCTCTGACGGTAATTTTATTTCCTTATACGTGTGATATTAATATCTTACTGTATGTAGCAGGGGGAAAGGAGCAGTTCCTTGCGCGAAAACAGCAGGAGAGAGCTACCGTTGGAAGAGGTGCCTGTGCCATGACGACAGTGACCCCGGGGGGTTTCTCTTGCTGGGGCTTTGTACCAATCCCGCTTTTCTTGAGTTTCGCGATCCTGTAATATCACACTTGGCAGTTTCTCCCATTGCGCATGACTCGATCAGAATCAGCGCCTTCCCGATGAGAATCAGCGCCCTCCCGATGAGCAAGATTTGAGAAATGGGTCTAAACCACTTACCTTGCTTCCTTCAAGTACGGCAATGCAGCATGAATTGTGATCAAGACGATCACATTTTTCTGCCATGCCGGAGGAACGGACGGAACATTGATGAGTGGAGGGGAGGCAGTGGTATCAGGCGAGGAGACGGCGCAGGAATAGCGGTGATTGCATCTGCTCCCATATGTCGTTTGAGAACCTTTTACCAATTATCTCTTAGTACTTACCGCCACCCACGCCCAGAGCTCTCCTCGCACGGCGTCCAGTCCTGCTCAGCTCGTTCTTTGACAACTCTGTCACCAAAACCCTTACATGCGCCCTCCAAGTCTTGTGATCCGGTCATCAATCGGTCCGGCGATCAGAAGACTGCCTTCTTAAACTCGTACCCTTTCCATTCTCGATACGCGACAGCCTGCGCACCGACCGACCATTTCAATCTCCCGCTGTCTTCCCAAGTCGTTCTCTCACGCCGCCAATTAACCCAAATCCATGACCACTCCGGGGAAACACTCCACGGCTCCTTCCCAAAATATCGACAGAATCTCCCAAAGTGCGTTTTCTTCGGTCGTATGAACCTGACCGAACCGCTCATCACCATCAAGTTGTGCTACTCTGTCCGCAAATAGTATTTCGCATACAGGATTCCCACCGGTCTTCCACCGACGCGTGCACAAGCGCGATCCAACGTTGGACCAACACACGATGACATCCACGAACTCAATCGCCACCTCCTTGGCGGACCAGTTGGACGAGGCGATGGAACAAGGATCGGCTGCAGTTTCAGTCGCGCAGAGTGGGAGCGTCTCCGGAACTGCCGCGACTCGTGGGAGGGTAATGAACGGTCGGCCTTGACGGCTCTGACCAGGTTAAACGCGCACTAGTACGTCTCGTCAATGTTGACCGAATTTGTACTGACACTAATGACTCTAATGGCTACCTTAGCGTATCTAACCAGTTAACGCAGCGTAGTTAACGCAGCGTATCTAACCGCCTAATGTGTACCCGCAGGAGCCAAGCCATGAGTGTGGTCTACCAATTTGTATGAATAATTGTCCTTCAAGGGCATAAGCCTGGAAACAACTGAATGATTTTGATAATATAGTACAAGACTCTAACTCAATATAAAAACAACTTTTTTGACTTATGCTCTTCCAAGAAACGATTCAAGCAAACCATCACCAACCTGCCCACTGCGCGATACGCCGAGGAGGCCATTTAAGATAAAAACGAGCCCACTGGGCGCCCCCCCGCCTCAATGAATGACTCGTGTAGTCGAAAACGTTCCCCTGACTTTCGCCGATGTCCAACAGTAGGTTCCTCTGCATCATGAGGAAGGTTTCTTGAGACTGCGGGATAGATAAGCTGATAACGCCATATCAAGCATTCATGTCTTACCATGGCGACAGGCTCTTTGCCGGATGGGAAGATGAGACCACTCTGAATATGAGATAGCGAGAGCCAGTAGCGAAGGGATCGAACTGGGCAGAGGTGTATGACGTCTGGAGGGAATTGACGAATTTCGCATATGTGCCTCTCTACAGAACTCTTGGATAAAATGCATCGGAAAGTGATAAGGCGACTCACCCGCTCTAAAAGGGATTCTGATAACCATACTATACGTATCGTGGAACTCGTCATATTGAAAACTCGTATCCTCCACTTGGAGGGCTAGAACCTCATTGAGGCGGAGTAGACACACAAAGCCAATGACCATGATAGCATGGGCCATGGCACTGGCCCTGGCCCTGGCCCTGTCGGCCCTATTGGTAGGAGACCAGCGCCGTAAGTATAATTCTCCTAGTTGGGACTGAGGATAACTTAGACTCCTTGCACAATTGTAGAGTTAGAGGAATTCGACTTACAGCGGTGATGACCGGGATTGTGGCAGCCTGAACCTGTAGAACCTTGCGTCAGCTTAAACTTCATGTAATCTTTCACACTGACCTGCCGTTTCCTCCTGAAGAGGTAGAACGAGACCGTAAGCGACAATGAGGGATTGCCATCACAGAGCTCTGAGTTCCAGACCGCGTGGCCATGCCCTCCCTCGACGGAGAAGAGTTCGGTGAGGGCGGTTCTCAGTTTGACAGCGAGGCTGGCTCCAGTTGAGCGAACGCGGTTGCACCTAACAGTGGCATAAGATAAAGTTCGAGAGGGATCAATCAACTCACGCATCCTCTAGCCAGACAACGATCATGATGTCGGTCTGGGCAGGCGCGTTGAGGAGGTCTCTAGACTGGGCGTCGACAGGAAGCCATTCCCGATCCTTGCAAAAGGTGAGAAAGTTTGCCGCCACCCTGCTATTGATTACCATCCAAAAACAAGGAGAAGAGAGAGTAGCGCACGGATTCAAAAAAGGCTCATCTTGCGTGGAAACGAGGGAGTCCTCGTTCCAGAGAATGAGAACGTTCTCGAAAACGCTCTCGTCGTCGCGGGCGGCTAAGACAGTCGCGCCCTCCTCAAAGGTTTTGGCGATATCGACTTCACTGTCAAGGTCGCCCTGTATGGCCACCTGCGATGTAATCGCGAGATTCGCGTATTCTGTGATGAAGATATTCTGGAGACGAATGAGGTCGGCATCGGTTGAGATAGACATGGTGGTTGAATGAGAAAGGGGTGGCAATGTGACCACGTTTTCGCTTGCTTTAAATAAATACAGCGCTGAAAGCCATGAATGTCCTTCTCCTCGAGGAAGGATGGTCTAGAGCGCCACAAAGAGAGATATTTTAGTCGATCCACTGCCCAAGAAACCCACGGAATTCTTCGGAAAACCGGACATTGTTGAAGGAACGCGGAGGTATGAAATAATGTACGCGGGCACTCGGGCACTCGCTACTGTGACGCCACAGACTTGGCAAAGGTTGGGCATGAATCAAACCAGGTTCAGCATGTTTCTAGCACCAAAGGAGATAATCATTTTGACTTGCTCAAAAGGCTCAGTCCGCAGAAAAACGTACATGGAGGTAACCATAGTCAAGTCGACAAATGTAATGGCTCACGGAGAGTATACGTGTGGAAGAACTGAAATAAGAATGAGAGGTGAGTAGCTCAAAGGTTCCTATAACCTTATTAAGAACTGCATGAGCTTGAAGCGAACACTCACCACTATTCTGGCAAGTAATAGAGCAGGTACCGGCTTCAAAGCTACTGGGAGACCGAGCAATGTCATCGAGAAGAAGTCAAGTAGATACAATTCGGCAACCCTCGAAAGAGAGTGCGCACCGGGTGTAATGTTATCCTGAGTAAAATTCATGTCACACTAGACCTGACATTTGTACGTATAACATCACTAGTCAGTCTCTGAGTCGGCAATGAAGAAATGGCTGCGTGCAGCACAGAGCTAGGGCCTTATTATCGAGATGATGGCACGAATCCAGAAGGTCCAAAGCGGGTGCATTGGTCGGACTTTTAAAACAAAATTGGAATAACACATGCTTTTCAGCGCGTCGAAGGAGCGGACTTTGAATTGGTTCATCAGCCGGCCACTTCGACTCTCGAGTCCATTAAACAGACACTCTGGGCCGAGTTGACAACTTGGAATGTTCACCAACACATGTATGTCCCATGATAGAAATGGACTGAATGCGTAGATACAACAGCGAGCATACTAGAGAGACGAAGTTTGGATAGTCTAAGCGCGGCACGATCCGATCGGCTGATGAGCTAATTTGAAGCCCGCTCCCTCGACGCGTTGAGCAGGAGCAAATCGGATTTGCAATTCGCTGTTACCGTTCTTCCTACTTTTACGTTCTCCCACTTTCAGCTCGACCAAGACGGCGACACCAACTTAATCTTTCAATCAGTGCGGCGTCGAGTCCCTCCTGGACGACTACAGCCGGTGTCAAGTTACTAGGAAAACCTTTCTTGGACGTACAAGGGAAGTCTATACGTATTTGCCGTTTAAGAGAGTGTCTGTTCGCGCATAGGATCTTAACTCATTCATGAACTGTCCTAAAGTCGGTCTGCCGTTGTCCCAGTGTATGGACTCAGCCCCAGTACCAGATCTAAAGAGGACTAACGCGGACCGCATGAGCACCTTCCACCATGCTCCTTGTGGCGTTCTACGGTCGTCCTTTCCCACGAAACTCTCGCCGGTACCACTGTGTCGAAAGAGAGACTGTACAAAGGAGAACGCTTCAACACCTGTTGCCTTCCCAGACCAACGTAATCGTAGAAAACGGAACTCCATAAAGGATACCATGCGCCTGCGGTGCACAGGCCGGTGAGTCGTCTACTTTTGACAGTGTTTAATGGTCACTAACTCTACGTATTTCAGGACGAAGACACAAGCAACTCCTCAGCTCGCAGAACGCAGCATGAATACGGAACTGAACATATCTCCCGATGAACTCGAAGTTGGCAGATGGAAAATGCTGCTTTTTTTGAAGATGGACGGCGTAGAGGTGGGCGAAGTGTTGAACTGGGAAGAAGCAGAAGGAATTCTAGTCTGAGAGGGAGCTTATCCACTGTGAGTTCCTTTCCTTCAAGGGCACAGAGCGCGTTATTGACAGAGCGCGTTATTGACAGAGCACGTCTAGGCGTGATCTTGATGTGCAGTATAGTTGTACAAGAGGATTTATCGAGTACCAGCGCCGCTTTTCTACTACCAGTGTGGTACTACGTATAATCTCTGGCTATTTTTGAGAATAATTTCCTATTTTTGATAGTGTGGCGTGGGCAACTGTCCTGTCTCTCTTTGTCTTACCCCTCTTTGTCCTTTACTACGAAGATCCATGTCTTGTAGCACCCTTCGTGATTATGCTCAGGCATTGCCTTCCGACTTCTATCAAGATCCGGATCTGCAGGACGATTTAGAAGAAGAGAGTGAGGTCTGTGCTGATTGGGACTCTACCGGCCACACAGGGGTCTTAAGGGCGGATGGGAAGGCCAATATCCTGGCTGCAGCTTCAAAGGCACGGCAAGAACAGACTGATGCAACATACAACTCGTGAGTCAACTGAGTTTCTAAAAAGTCTGGTATCCAATTCCTTCGCAGTTTGATGGTACTCTTTAACGATTTCTGCATTGAGGAGAAATGGATCCCTGCAGGTTCTAACGTCTTTACCATGAAAAACCTATCTCGGGAAGTGGATTATTGGATTGTAGGATGGATCATGAAGTCGTTTGTCGGTTCCCTGTCTTCTGTCCCCCCTGAGTCTTACGAATTCGTGCTAAAGTTGCGATGATGTCGACATGTACGGAAAGCCGCGAACAGACGCGGCATGCTCTTGGTCGCAAGCCTCTAAAATGCGGTCAGCTATGACCAAAGGGTTTGGCGTAGATTGTGGGCGTGGCTCCGTTCGATGGAATAGCGCTACTGGGGAAGGAAATCCTTCTTTGTCTTTGCTGATTGCTTCGTATTGCCGTGGACTTCACCGCCGAAAGGTTGGTTATTTGACCGAGGCCTTTTCCTATTTTGACGATATTTTAGGTGCAGCTTCATGGGGAAACCCCAACGAGTGCGAGAGCTGTTACAGAGGTAAAAGGATTATGATTACTCTCAGCTCGACTTTTACTTAGCCGAACGCATAGGATACGATGAGAGAATTGTTTCTGCGCAACATGCAAGCGTTGCGGTCTCCACCTGAAGACGACTGGTGTGGGCCGCTCCTGAGGATGTGCCTTCAAGCTATATACTCCCTATCCTTTGTTTGTCTTCTACGAGTGGATGAAGTTCTCAAAATCCAAGCTCATGAAATATCCTTCAATGAGGAATCTGACGGAAGTACTACACTGGAGCTCTTCCTCTCCTTTCGTAAAACTCATCAATATGGAGGTCTGTAGTAGTTCCCAACAGAGGACAGCTCCTTACTGACCTGTTTCAGATATCAAGCCCTTCATCATTCGTATGTTTCCGGAATACATGGCTCATCTCTGCCCTGTACGTGCAGTCGCCAAGTGGATCTCTCATTCCCAGATCAAGACCGGTTTCATTTTTCGTAAAATGAACAAGGATCATCTTCCCATAATTCTGAAGCAGTCGCCTTTGGTACTCATTTCTCCACTCCACGTTTGTACCTCTTCACTGATAGCATATATCTACCAGACGGCCGAAAAATTCTTAGAATATTTCCGGAACAATCTCGTCGACATCCAGAACGACTGTTTACACTCCTATGGAACGCATTCTTTTCGCCGAGGAGGATGTCAATGGCTATCTGTTGAGCTACGGTGGCCCTTGCGACAAATATGCGAATATGGAGGCTGGTCAACAGACTTCTCCCACTTAACCATCGTGAAATACCTGATTTCTTGGAACGATAATCACCCAATGCTGTACCTATAACTAGTTTCCTGCCCTTGTAGCAGGGCATCGGAATACAATTTGGGCTCTATTTAGATTCCATATATTAGAGCCTATAACTAATTTCAGATCACCTACCTGAAATAGGAGGGCCCTCCAGAGCGCTTTCCTAATAGGGAGGGCTCACCCGGGGGGGGGACCTGCTGCCTGGTCTGGGATCTATAAATAGGTCTGCCTGTGTCTCTGGATCTGGCAGGGCTCTGCAGGGTCTACTGATGGGAGAGATTAGATATTGATAGGATGTAAGGAATGTCCCTGGGATTGATGGATTGATGGATGGGACCTAGAATGGGTGGGGAATGCCCTTTGTGGCGCATTTTTGATTAGGTCAGCATTGGGTAGGATGGGGTGGGCAATACTGAATGCTGCTGTAGGGGATGGGTATTGGGTTGATGAAAACATTTTTAATAGTTTTTTGAGCTGGGAATCCAATGGTGCAAACCATTTTGCGATAGCTTCAAAACTGAAGGAGATATTGGGAGTGCAAAAATGCGCCACACTTCTAATAGGCCTTTGACATAGCCTATGGCCTTGGGACTTTGATACCTTTTAGAGGTATTATAGAACGATATCTGATATCATTTTCAGGTCATTTCATCGAAGGGTTCAAGAGATATATCAGGATGACTGCTCCAGGGCCACTAGGGATATTGCACAGGATCCTGCTACTCTGGGGACCTACAACTTTGATACATCGTTTATAGTGCTAATAAACCTTTATTCATGATGTGGAGAGTGTCCCCAACCCAGTAGTCTATGTATAGATAGGTCCCAGTGCTGTTTTAAGCATTTTCGCATTTCTGGTTATTTAATATAAGGATACCTCTCTAAATTGTACTGGGCTACCTTTAGACATTCATTTACAACCTTTTTGCAAAAGGAACCATGTATTTGGTGAAGGTACCAGTGTTCTAGAGGTCAGTCTTCCTCCCCA
>JADNRX010000758.1:0-23706 GCA_015501595.1 Hymenopellis radicata
TATGCTTGATCGGTTCCTCTTACTTGCGATCTTACCTCTTACGACCATGATCAAGTTTTCGTCCCATTCTGAACCGACTGGCAACAACTTCTCGGACTACACTGATGGTGTTCTAGACACTATCTGCAACGTCTTGCGACTCTCATTCGGCGTCTCTTCGTTACAATGCCGCCGCCGCCGTGCTTGTCGCTGCCGAAACTCCAACTTGAAATCTTGTCGACCTCAATGCGGGCTGTTCCCGCGGCGATGTCCGTCTATTGAGCACATATATATGGACACCGAATCGACGTCGTCTCCTTCCTCTACGGCCATAATACTTTCAACAACACGCAAAGTCGCTTGAGTCGCTTGATTGCGGAAACCAGATGCGCCTTCAGGATCACGACACTTCGACCTAAACGGCGCCTTCTAATAGACGTCGGCAATCCTACAGGATGTCGTCACCAAGTTTAGAGTGTGCCGGACAATGGATGTCTCGTTGAACGGCGGTAAGTATTTCATTTTCTGTCCCAAACCACCTAGTGTTGAATTTCCTGTTTAGATTGTCTTTCTGCCTACATTGACATGCGATGTCGATGCCTGGACGGCCTTTCAGACGTATCATCCTCTCGATACGGCGGCGCCATTGTGGACACGACGATCGGACACGATTCCGCCCTCGGGAGTACGGGACTCGGTGGGGAGCGTCGGCATGGCTTCGTGCTGGAGTGGTGCGACGATTTACACGCTCTATGTTTGGAAGTGCCAGTGCAAAGCCTTGGAGCAGCTAGTGCTCCCGTTTTCATTCGGTGAGTCATTCCTTTTCTGACCTATTTGCCAACATGTTGAATATCTGTTTTTAGAACGATTTCCGCGCCAAAATTGTGCATCCACGGTCTCTATAGACCTACTTTATGCACGAAATACACTCTCTTTAGGTCTTACCGGCACTGCGAGCACCGCCAGGTACTTATCGGGTTTGGGCGCGATGAGCATCGGCGCGGCGGGAAGCCAACGTGCGGGGTATCGATCGACTCTGTTATTTGAGGGTCTGTTGTGACAGACATGTACCCTATCAAGTATGGGCTGCTCAGCTCCCTCCTTCATTCACGGTATGTATTTCAAAATTTATCATCACTTCTCTACACTAACAAAATCCTTACTAGACCCGACGATCTCAAGCTTTGGCGGGACTTCATCAAGACCGAAGGCTTACTGGTTTCCTCTTCCGAGTATCACGATCCATCCTTACCTATGCTCGCTCAACGTCACTTCGGCGCGAAACGAGTCGTGATGTCGGGTTCGACTACGACTTCGAAGGCTCCCCGGCGTCTCGCAGGATCTCACCCTGAGGTGTTGTCTGTGGGCTGAAGGCCGTCTCGCTGGCGTTCTGATTCTTGTCGAGTGAGTTTTCAAATTTGGTCAATCTCTCCATTAACTCACTTTGTCCTTAGGTCGATTGTGGAGTCCACTTAGCCACGCACGAGGAGTCGTCGTGATATTCGGTGATAATCTTTACGCCGTCGTCACGGTCATGAGATTAACGATGGGCCCACCAGACGCTGCATGAATCCCGGAGTGGCGATTGGCGGTACGTCTGATGATTAGGGTACCAACTGCCGGGACTCTTTGATGTGTTGAAGGGAATTATCCTGGGGATTCTCTGTTCGAGTTCTAGACCATATCACACCGCTCTTTGTTACCAGGTGAGATTTTTGAATTTGGCCGATATCGTCTTGAACTTACCCCCTGACCTCTAGACAGTCGCGTACTCAAGGAGTCGACGAGACATTTGCGAGCGACTGTTATGCCGTCGTTATGGTCCTGGCAGTAACAATTGCCCGCTTACACGTCGTATGAATGCCGAAGTGACAATATAACTGACTGTGTAACTACGAACTTGGGTAATACCAACCTCGTCATAGAGGTGTCGACATTAGCGTTGTGGATGGGTAAGTGAACCGTGTTCTCTGTCTAATTGACTATGACTGACCCGATTTGACAGGACCTGACTCTTGGGCTTGAGGAAGAAGGCAGTCGTTCGCATTGCCGCTGTCCCCTTCTAATCATACCGTTATTGTAGTAAATGTTGTTACCCTTTGTAGTCCAGTTGTACTTGTACTTCGTTTTATTTCTCATTCAGGTCAAATATACTACTTTGGTGAGTCATTCGTCAATTGGAGTTCTGGAGTCGGATTGACAAGTTTGGTTTAGGTCTATCTCCTTCAACATGCCGGACTTGAAGACCTGTTTCCTTGGAATGTTCAACTCTGACAATGGTTCCGACAGCTGGCTCAAGGACTGCGTTAGTACTTTCACGCGGGGTACTAATAATACAGTCTTCGACTTGACTCTACTCGCCCTCACTCACGACGCCGGACTCGTGCACCCTTGGGACGTCAACGACGACTCTGACGATGGTTTTGACAACTATCTCGAAGGGAGGAATGTCTACTCTAGGTACGTGCACGAGTGTTGTCTTTAACCATCCATGTCTGACAAGATGGTTGAAGACTGAACAGGGCTATCAACACTCTTCGACACGACTTGCTCCGCTACTATCACCTTCTCTTCATCGACGTCTTGCTCCCTGATTCTTCGTGGTAAGTTTCTTCAAGTTGTTGATCCTGTTCTTGTTTTGATGCAAGCATCAGTTCTTCCACTGCCTCCTTCGGACCACTCGTCGCCTGGTTGGATGACTTTCGGCTCTACTCGTCCTCCTCACTGTTGGTATGTCGAAGTCTTATCTATTATTCATCAACTAACACTTTGACAGGCGTACTGGTACCTCAACCGAGAGCCGTTCCCGCTTGGAGGCAAGCAGAGCTCCTTCCGACACACGTCGACGCCTTCAACCGACTGGTATGTTCGTCTCCAATTTCTTCCATTCATTGTCTCCATACTAGAATGATCTCAGCCTCAGGGCGGGGTTTGAGGACGATTCGGTATCTCACTCGTTGTGATGCTCCCGGTCACCTTCTCGCGAGGCTACCAGAAGGGAGCAGCGGCCTGCGCCGCTGGCTCGCATTGCTCGCGACTCCCTTCTGGTGTGGAGTCCTCACGCGCGAATCGGATAAGGAGTCGAATGGTATGTTTCGACCGTGGTTTGATGTTGGACTTGACTGACTCGCTATGTCCAGTGTCTGTTGAAGCGGGCTGATCACGGTTACTTGCTCGGTCTTCACCACACGGTCCGTGGCTCATTTCGGAGGTGGAGTCAAACAATTCTTTCTAGTTCGTCGACTAACAGTTTAACAGATTCATGCAGAGTCGACCGCCGTTTTCATTTCGATTCACGGCGATGAACTCCTTCAAATGCGCCTTGACTGCAGATAACTTCGGCCTGTACGTTCAACCTCTGTTGTTTGCAGTTTTACTTATTCGCCGCTTCTCAGAGTCGTTGTGTCAAGACGGGAGCTACGAGCCCGACTGCGTTTTCACTCGTTGTGTCTTCTTCTCGCGAGTGTCGATAGGTTGGTTTTGCGGATTTCGAGGTAAGTAACAGTGTTCAAATTCTGATCCGACTAACTCGTTATGTTTAGTGTATTTCATCGTAGGGTACTAGTACTGCACTTGTCGAGTTTAGTGAACTTGTAGATTAACCACTAACCGCGGTGTGACTTGGAGTTGAGGCGGATGTCTCCCCGCGCCTCACCATCGAATTCGTCCCTGTTGGACTTAGGCGCACATGGGGGTGAGAGGACGTCGAAGAAGGGGCGAGACGTGCGCCGAGAGCAGTCAGCAGTTTACGGAGCAAGGGCCTAAGGCAGCTGCGTAAGGTGAAGAAGTAAATGTACGGAGGATTGAGAATACTCGCCAGTTAACGGTTGTCGGCGTCTGACTGAGATTGCGCGAGGTAGCCGATACTGTAGCATTCCATGTACTTATCCCTCTCAAGCCTAAATTGTTAAAAGACATGTATAATATCCAACCCAAACATACTCTAGATGATTACAATGCCATTCGTAAAATCCCATGTAAGTATGTAGTACAGTTCACCACCACCTCACGACCACGGATTACCCCCAAACCCATTCCCATTCCTCTTCGGCACCGCCCACGGATCCTCATCACCAGCCACCACACTCGTAATACTCCCATCCATGCCCCAAACGACAGCCCCCCGCCCTGCTGTGGTGGCGAACTAACCGACCGCCCACCACTCCCAGGCAGCGACGCCGTAGAACCCCCACCAAACGGCGACGAATATACAAACGCGGAAGCCTTGGGCGCGTCGCTCGAAAACGGATTCAGCGACGACGAAGAAGCCCCAAACGGCGCCGCGTACCCAAACCGTGGCGCGCCCCAGCTGTCGTTCGTTGCCATCGGACTGGAATATGGCGAGGACGTCGGTCTCCGATCCTCATCCTCCCCAACCCGTTCCTTCTTCGGCGTACTGGGCCCCGCCATGGGCGAAGGAGTCCTCTGAACCTGCGGCGGAGGCAGCGGTACCGGCGACGGCTCCCTTTCCTTCTCCTTCTCCGCACTCCCAATGATCTCCTTCATAGCCGCGAAATCAAACCCGGCCGTCTTGGGGATCTTGATCTCCGGATCCGAGGGAGTAGACGCATGGCCTTCTTTGTGTGGCGATGTCGGCGGAGTTGTCGTTGGCGTGAGACGTGGTGGTAACTCGTCGTCGGTAGTACCAGTTGATTTCTTGGCATACGGCGACCCCGACGGCGGTCTCGACACTGGCGTCTGCGTGCTGCTCGTCTTCCTCGAGAACCACCCCTTCTTCTGCTTGACATCCTCGTCCCTCACCACAATCCTATCCTCCTCAAAGTCGGGGTTCTAAACACGGTTGAGTAATTTCTTCGTGCATGAACGCAAACATACCTCCGGTTCATCGAAATAATCTGCAAAGACAGGAAACCCAAGTTGATCCAAGATGAGCGGCATGAACGTCCGGTAACTCATATGGCCCGCAATCTTATCCGTCACGTCTACATTCTCCAGACCCGGTACGCCCTCTATGGGTCGCAGTCCCGCCACTGTGCCCACCCCACCGCTTGTTGCCCGAAACAGGTAGTTTAATACCCAGTCGTTCCTCGCAAAAGCGTTGACGTAGCGCCCCGACACCACACTACGAGTCTGGAGCCACATCTGTTGCGAGACAGAGAGGGTAGCACCAAGGATGAACACGTCTTGAACGATACCGAACGCCTTCTGCTTCGCAAGCTCGACGAGGGCGTAGAATATGACTCGGGCGCCAAGAGAGAACCCGATGAGCGTTATAGGGCGCACACCGAGGTGACGTTGAATGAGAACATCAGCCAAGACAGCGCCAGCGGCTCGTGCACGATCAAGCGCGTTATTCCAAGGGTTATCGATGAGATAACCAAGTTTCGTTAGAACTGGGACACAATCAGATTCTGGACGCAAAGAGAAGAAGCTCGTACCGATAGGCCACTGCAGTGCACTCATCAACGCAGTCATGACAGTCGCTTGTAGCACAGTAGTTCCGAGCTGGGTCAAGACTTCACCAGTCAAAATCGACAGGGCGCTACCCGTCTCACGAATCATCTCTGGCTCCCAGAGGACGCTGAACACGTCACCCACAATAGGATCCAAGACACTGAACGGTAATCTTGGGTCATCTTGAACGCCATTCAAGAATCTTTGCAGAAGTAAGCAGACGACAGCTTTTGAACGAGTTACGCACCCAGGAACTGTGATAATACAATTGACCCTCTTGTTATTGTGCAACGGCAACAGATTGAATGTTCGAACCTGCTGTGTGCGTTTAATCATACCCTTGACAGCGATGCCCGACCCCGTAAGAACGCCGCCCATCGTAATCACCGCTGCACCACCTGCGCCTGCTAAAAAGCCCGTAGTACCGGTGATACCAATGGTGGTGAATGCGGCGCCGAGACCTGCGCCAATAACGGGGGCCAGCAATCCTGCTGAGAGACCGATGACCAGTCCACCACCAAGTGTCGCGAGCCCGAGCATCATGTAGCGTTTCTTCTTGGCAGACTTTTTCCGGCCTTCGATAATGTCCTCGTTCTCCATCCGCTCGACATCCTCTTGGATCTCGAGGGCTTCGGTAACGCGGGATTCAAAACGGACAACATCGACCCATCCGAGACCAAGCTTCATGGCAACCTCTTCAAGCAAGACGCGGGAGCGTGCATCGTAGACGCTATCGGCGATAAGAATGAGGAAGAGGTCGCAGAGGACTGTCCAGCGTATGTCAAGGGTAACGTTCTCGTCTGCAGAGGATAAAGTAGTTGATACGCCAGGGATAGAGGTCGTGGTGTCCTGAAGGACCTGTGCAGTTGTCTGGTAACCTCTATGGGGATTTGGAGTTATGGGAGTAGTGGGGGTCGGTAATGTCTGGTCATCGTCGTCGGACTCGATGTCGTGTGCTTCGGATGGACGGCTCCGGGCTTGGGTTGGATCGTACTCTGGATTGGCGACAGTGTGAGTGGTCATGAGGGCGGGAACGAGATCCATGGGAGGACACCATGTTCGCCGAGGGATTCGATCATCTTCTGTTCTGCCTCATCGGTCGGGTTAGCGGGACGGCTACCAGCGACGAGAGACGTTACCTTGAGTCTCGAGTTCCATGTGGTAGTATAGTCGACCCATAATCTTCATCCGCCAGAGATCCATATTCGCCAGTGCCAACTTGAGCTCCTTGCGATGCGCTGCCTGCAGCCGCTGCGCCATCTCGCGACTCGTCAACGAGCACAGTCCGACGTGCGCCATTCGCGACTTGGCGGAGGTGTGTGCTCCCGCGCTCTCCTCTCCATCTCTCGCACCTCACGCTTCTCCTCTTTTAGACCAGCCATGGACTATCCACCTTGTCTGTGCTCCACCACTCGTAACCCGCGCTCTCCTCCTCGGCCGTCAGCGTCCTGGTGTGCCGCGAGTAGGAGGATATGGCTACATGGGAGGTGGTCGTGTCCATCGTCTGTCTCTGGGTGGGGTCGGGTGCTGGGAAGTGCTGGGTTGCGCGTCTCTTCGGATACGTCTGTTGGGTGTGGTGGTGGTGTCCGTCGTCTACTCGGGAGGGCGTGGAGGGCGGTCGTGTCCTCTTCCTTCGCATCTTCCTGGTGTCGGGGGTGGAGACGGCGTCCTCTTGGGGCTGTCTTCTGTTGGCGGAGACAGAGAGCGCGTTGATTGCAGGGTTCGTGGGAGTGGACTCGAGTAGCCCTTCCCCCATTAGGCAGGTCCTCTTCGATCAAGTCGCGGTTTCCTCAAATCGTCTCTATTTCACTTTCTACATAGTTCTACGCGTTCTCCACTAGCTTACTAAGCCTCCCGCGCTCTGTAGACCCTCTCCCCATCGACTGAGATAAACGCGACAAATTTGTCAATAGTTTCCCCTGCCAACCGGCACTTGGTTTAAAAAAAATACAAAGCCCCACCCTCGAAAGAGTGAGACTCGGTCATGCAAGTGCTAAGAAAAGGTAAGTATTCTGAAGCCCTGCAATGTAGTCAGAATCAGAGGAAACGAGACACCCTTCCTCGCCTCCGAGGAATCCCCGCAGTCGAACTCGCGACGTGACTCTTCGGATCTGTCGCGATACAAGGAAATCACCTTGTTCGCGGGAGACTGTCCGACCATTCAGAAGTTTTGCCGAATACCGTAATGCACCATAATCACCGGAACTTGACGGTTCCACGTCCACTGTGTTGTACTGCCGAGGTATTGATCCCAGAACGATAAGATGAACTGTACGGTCAGAAAGTGAGTAAATTAGCACTCGAAGAATAATTGAAACTCACTGGTTGTTCGGCCGCGACGAGTTGATTCGTCGTCTCTGGACACCAAAGATGCGAAGTAGCGGGGCAGCGACAGGTGACAGCTGGATCGAAGCAACGCGAAGGCTTCTGATTCGGAGAAATACGACTACAAAATGCGTTAGAAACATGACACGATGTCAAGCTAAAATGAACTTACGAGTAAAAGATCTGCGAGATCGAGACCCGAAGACTGAGCCGCGACGGGAACAGCGCGTTGAAGAAATAGCAGCTTGGGCGGCCTCGCCGGCCAGGCAAAAGTTCCCAAGAGAAATACTGAGTGTGAATCGAGTGCCCGATTCCACCCAGTTCCAGGACTTCTCCGCGAGAGGATACCGGTAGGACCTGTCGGAAGGTCGCGTAGCCGGAGGCGAGGCGCGTCGGCGCGTACGATGAGGACGCGGCGGATGACGAGACAGGTCGCAAGGAGAAGGGTTGACAAGAGATTGTAACCCATATGTCGTAGGGAGTGTGTGACCCGCACTCGGGGAGCCGTTACACGGGTGCTCAGCGGGCGCGGCGTAGTTAGTATCTAATACAAGAATCTAGAGACGTAGCTCAGACCATGGGAGAGTTGCAAGATGATGGTAATGAATTAACTAACTACTGTGACACGAACAAACGTATATGGAAAGGATTACTAAGCTACCTTCCCACGATTCCGAAGTTCCACCGTATCACAGTGCCCCCCAATCGTGGTAAGGGAGGTTTAAACGGCCTTGGTCAATTGATTTGAAGACTCGCATTGAAATCTGACCCTCTGAGTCAGAAATCCTGCGAGAAACTTGGGCAGCTTGATTACATAATCAAGATGCTCAAACTGGAGTCCAAGAGAGCAGTGTCAGCTCGTTTGCTATGTTGGTCAACGTTCCTCTGGCTCTCGGCCATGACAGCCTAGTGATAATGACTCCCTCGAGGAACGTGCTTGTGTCCGTGGCGGTATAACGATGGCTCTCTGTGTTCGCCACATTACGCCCTCCTGGTGATAACAACTCTCGTGCTGACGCCATCGGACAGTGATCCAGGCCCCACTTGCTGGCCTTGTATAGCAGGATAACTCGCTGTGCGCGCCATCCGCATTCGTGACAGTATGATAACCATGGCTCACTGTGTTCGCCGTGTATGTCTGTCTTGCCATTCTCCAATAGGATGACTCCTTGCACTCGCCATCCTTGGTACCTAGTACCCCCACAGCCCCCAAATTAGAAGTGAATTCGCTGCATGCACCGTGCACGGATTTGCTTCTGATTTCCAAAAAACTAGCCTTGAAGAACCGTGGCCCCCCAGACAACACAGGCATGCCATTATCACCTCCGATGTGGAAAAAAAAATCTTGGGGCAGAATCTGATGACGACTGTCCTAGTTGATAGCCACGGCGACTCAGACTCATCGACAAATGGAATGTTGCCTCTAAACACGGAAAGGTCCCTGGAGGGCCTTCTGGAAGTAGGTTTATGAGTCATGACTTGGGCTGAATTTCTTGTCGCGAAGAAATCTCTTCCCGTCGATAGCGGAGCTACAAGCTCGACACTAATGATACTGCAAACAACACAAGAGAGCTACAAGCTCTATCTTGATAAGTTTTCTAGTCCTGGGCCATGGAGAATATCGGTTTCGAGCCATGGAGAGTGGTCGCGGGCGCAAGAACAGTGAATCGCCGTGCGATACAGATCTTGGACCTCAGACGAGGACAGAGACGAACGGCAGAAAGCAGTACGGGGGTTGATCGTGATTGAAACTGTCGCGATGTTGATGATTGAAAGCGCCGGGTTGCTCGAATACAAGAGAGCTAAAGCTCGATCCTATCTTGCCGCTGCAAACGTCGACTGCAAGAATCCGAGTCGTCGCTGATCGAGGACTCAGATCTGTCACCAAAGCGGTTCGGTAGCCCATAGGCGGTGTGCATTTGGTGCAGACACCAGCCATTGGTGATGGTGGGCGGACGTCGGACGAAGCTTGACAGCAGAAGGGAAAACTGTAGTACTCGAAAATGCTGCGAGTGGGACCGTATGATACTGTAACGCAAGAGTGCTTGTTGCAATGGACGAAGGTGCTGAGAATGTTGCCGGTCAACGATGTGGATGTCGGGAGACGTCGCGAGTAGTAGAAGGGCATATATCTTCCGATTCTCAGTTGAAGACCGGTCGACAGCTGGGATATTCAAATCGGCAAGCCCCATCTGAGCCATCTCTGCCCGTCAAAGGCTGTTCTCATGAACCGGGACAAGACGGGGGTGGAGGAACTCTGCTCCTACTGCAGCCACGGCCGCGCCAGTGAAGAAGGCTCAGATGGACTTGAACGGTATCGCTGTCGAGTCTTCTGAGCTTCCCCGCGGCCTGATTGCCAACGACATCACGACTGGCCATTGCTATGGTAGAAGCCACAACTGCGACTTATAGAACTTGAACTTCCCTCTGCAGTTATCGAGCCCGAGCTATCCTACTCCCTTCGTCGTACTGTGATCCAGAAGGAGAGAGAGACACAACCAAGTAGCCGCACAGCAGTGAAGTCGTAAAGGATACGAGTTACCAGAGACCACCACTGTCAACAGACTAGGCTGCCACTACGAACGTAATCGAGAAATCGCTGTCTCATATTTAGAAACTCCCAACACTACTCGTGTCGCATGACAGGGCGCATTGACGGTGCCTTAGGGACAACCATGTTGAGAATAGCGAGTCGACAGTGAGAGCCTCAATCCGAACATGCCCGCCGGAAGTATAATATCGACAGCCAGACATGACTAAGGTGGACAAGACGGATGGTGAATAGCCAGGAGCTGCGTAGCGTGGGATGTGCCCGTGGTCCACGTCTGTAGTTCGTACGGAACGACGATAGCTTGAAGATGGCCAGCTAGTACGGGTCAGATGAAACATGTCATTCGACTGAAGTGCGCGCCGGCGGTGACTGTATCGGTTTGAAGCGCGGAAGTAGCTTGATGTGCTCCGAGCGCTCAGTACGCAGGTTATGACGATACTCAGGTGAAGCGAGTCTGAATTACCGCCAAAGATACGCGCCGTGCCCGTGGTAGGACGATGATGTGCCGCGATTGAAGAAGGCCTGCTAAGCAAGCTTAGATACAGGATTGATCTGAGTCACCATACTGAGCGCGAAGGTTCGGCGAGAGAGCTAAAAGCTCCATCATGCCTAGGTAAAGAGAGCTAGAGCTCCATCCTTACAGGTCATTCAGCGGAGAGCAACACGTCCATTCTGGAACGAACACGATAAAGTGTATTGCGAACAAGAAATACAAGAGAGCGCGAATGCAACGTCGGTAGCATCGACGGCAGAGCATGAATGTAGATGAACGGTTGCTCGTCGCCATCGAGCCAAGCTATCAGGTGGGAATGGCGAGCCAATAGTGTAGTCCCATGATGCGAGGACGGCTAGAGTCTGGTAGCAGATTCCAAATTAGTGGCGGTGGGAAGTGTGAACGTGAAAGCGAGATGCTTGAGCCCGCGACTCGCTGCGAGAGAAGAAGGTGCCGAACGAAAGGTGTAACCACAAGTTTGGTCGCCACTGTGATCGTCGACATCTTGCTTCGACTTGCCGGTGCTTTAAATCGATGATGTCCGAGTCGCAGCTGTATGGCACGAGTCTGAACGTCCCGTCGTCCTCACACACCCGAACGATGAGAGCATGCCTCATACGAACCAGATGTCTGAATCTCGATGTGCTACATCCGGCACACTGCACGTGTGAAACGCGACATATTCCATGCATTCCAACTGATTACATCCGGTTGTCGTGAGCAAACGGTGGTGAAGCCGTGCGGTTAAAGTAACGGGGTCCGAATGGCACATAGGTCGTGGTGGTAGTTGAAAGAGGTTCGAAGGCGGCTAATCATATATGCCGACATAGGCGGGGAAATTTCGGCAAGAGAGCTACAAGCTCTATCATGCCTAGTTCAAGACAGCTAGACCTCAATCTTAGCGCACATCTCGCGGACTACAGATCCCTCAAGCATAGCCGTTAAGCTGGTCGAGAGTAGTGATAGGGTTGAGTCGTCCGGCGTCTGTGAGCAACGAATTCCAAGTGGCGGCGGATCAACATAGTCTAAGCTAGTAAGATTTCACTGCTGCAAATTTTGTTTGTTGCAGCCCGGCTGAAGCACCCCTTGCGCCCCCCAGACCAGCACCAACTGCGTACTGTGGTGGTCTTAAGAGTGGGTGCTTGGCGTTGAAAACGCCAGGATTTCTGTCTAGCGCAGAACAGTACGAGTTTAACTGTTGAGACAGATGAGAGTCGGCGAGCATTGTTCAAGGCGGCTTGAAATGAGAACGATGAGATCCCAAGCGTACGTAGGTGAGGCAGTAGAAGGAGACTCAGCAGTGGCGAGAGAGCTAAAAGCTCCATCTCGACCGTGGTACGAGAGCTACAAGCTCCATCGTGTTAGGTTCAAGAGAGCTAAAGCTCAATCTTGATCAATGGTGGCAGAGAAGCTGAAAGTTCCACCATGCCTGGAAATGGAAAGCTAGAGCTCTATCCTTGCATGTCATGCAGTGGATACTGGAGAGCAATATCTTTCATTTGGAGACCGAACTCAAGGTCTAAACCCCTAAGTCGAATGCGCGATACTTCCACGTCACCCGTCGCCCAACGAGTATACCCAGATTACAAGCGGTAGCACAGCTCGAACGTATAACACTTATTGTCTGAGTGGTTCAGTACTGGCCCCGCGGTGAGCGTCGCGGTCATCGAAATCGTTGGTCGCCACGTAAGGTTCTTCTGAAATGTTGGCCAGGCAGAGCTAGTGAGACTTGTTCAGGTGAAGTGTTGGTGGCTGTATCCAGATTTGTAGAGGCGGCGGCCCGCGGGTCAGAGACGGCATTGAAGAGTGTAGGAAGACAATAATAAAGCTTGGCCGACTCTAAGCCTAGTACCCCTCCAAACACCTAAAGATAACCCAGCATCCAAATAGCCTAGCATCGTGTTGCAGACGCCGAACTGTACCGAGTGCGCAGTGAGTCGGCCAAGTATGAGTCACATTGCAGGTCTGACAATGGCAAGACAATGGAGATGAAAGCAGGTTAGGTGTCGGAGATTGGACGAGATCGTTGTAGCAGTTTAGACAGACCGAACGGCAGGCGGAAGCGCTGTGAAGCGTGGGCTGTGCGCGTGGTCCGGGTCTGTCTTCCGTACGGAACGACTCAGTGTTCAAGTTCTCTTTGAACGATCGCTGTAGTACGTTCAATTGTTCTAGGAGGACCATATAGCTCCAGCGCCTGCTTCCAGAAATCAGTGCGAATGGAACGCGCCAACTCGAGTTGTAGACTCTAGCAGCTCTGGGTATGAGAGGAGATCCGAGAGAGCACGCCTTCCGATCTTTGATTCCCTCTTCGAGCTCTTTCCACATCGACCACTGGGCACGATGCTGGCCAGGAGGCATGTAGATCGTATAGAACTTAGGATCGTCCAGTTTGAGTCAGAAGGAAAGGACTCCAGTTTCATTGTCGCCGCGGGTGATGACTTCAATTCGTGCTTCGCCTTCCTTATGCTCGTGGACATGCCGGTCGGCGGCTGTATTGCTGCGGCTCGCACCGCACTAGAGCACCCTTTACGCCCCCCAGACCAGCACTGACTGTGTACCGTGGTGGTCTTAAAAGTGGGTGCTCCGCACAGATGAGAGGAATGATCCTTCACAATGTCCAATACACGGGTACACCATAGTCACCGGGCGAGCGATGTTGAAGAGAGTCGACCAATTCAAATCGGGGTAGCCATAACAGTGGCGCTGGACGTTTGAACACCGTGGCAACGACAGTAAGTGCAGAACGAGCTGGAGTACGGCGGCTTTGATAGGAAGCGGAAGACCATAATACATCGGCAGGATGGCAAGAGAGCTAAAATCTCCATCCCGTCCGTGGCACGAGAGCTACAAGCTCCATCGTGCTAGTAAGCTCAAGAGAGCTAAAGCTCGATCTTGATTGGATGCATCTGGGCAGCCATAAGCAGCCCACAAGCTGGCAAGGCGCGTTGTCGAGATCAACCATTACAATCGTCGAACTTGACAGTCATGACAGACAATTCCTTGAAATGTTGACTATGGGAATGCTGATTGGATATCGAGGGCTACCGAGGTAGATGTTGCGAGAGCGGTGATAAACCTGCAACAATCCCAAGAACGCGCCAAATCCTTAGTAGTCCGAAGAGTAGTCACTAGTGATAGCGCGTCAGAAACGGTGTTTGTAGCATATCTGATGTCAAGACGGGTATTTGAATGTCGACAGTCGGGATTGAGAGCATGAGTAGATAGTGCGATAGCGACTTTCAGCAGGAGAACTACCGCGAAAGACATATCCGAAGTGGTACGTTAGTTAGTTACGATGGCGACGCAAGACTCGAAGGATTGAGCCAGAAACGGCAGCGGGACAGGGCTGGAAAGACGCTCGCCAGAAGGAAGGAGTCTTGATCAAGATTCCAGAGTCGCGATAATGGTCGTACAAGAATTTCGGATAGTGTGAACTAAAGCAGAGAGCTAGAAGCTCGATCTTGCTAGATGGAAGGAGAGCTAGAGCTCCATCCTGTCAAATCACGAAGAGACGTTGTTTTGCCTTACTGTTCCCAGTCCAAGTCGTCTTACATGTCACGCGCGGGAGAGCGACATGTTCCATTGAGACTGAAGGTAACGGCACGGTATTAATCGGACTCGGGACGCGGTGGCGTAGCGAAGACACAACGCCTAGCATGGTCTCGACAACGAGTGTCTTCCGGTCGGCTAGCGCTTGCGCCTCGTGGAACGTGTAGACATTGGCGTACGGAACAAGCGCTTCGTAAACGAACCCTCCGGTGCGGACCCTAGTCTGGACTTGAGAGTGCCTTCCAGAGCAGATAGACCTTTGGTTTCGCCGAAACATGGCTGTCTTTCCAGGTGAACGGATGTTGCGCCTGCAGCGTAACAAGTTTCAGCAGAGTTTCCGAGACAACGTCCTAGAAACGGCGTTGGGCGCATTAGGGGAGACAAGTGGAGTCTGGACGCCCGACAGAAACAGAGGAGTCGCGTTCAAGTTGAGATCGTTATCGCGAAAGCGATGATAGCCATATCCAGAACGTACCCCTTATCCTGCTGTCCTAGAGAAGGCAGCAAACAAGGTGACACACCGAATCCTTGAGGCTAAGAGTGTCGATGCCAGCGTCGAGATTCGCAGAGTCAGCGCGTTAGGCGCAGTATCGAAGAAGGGTTAACGGGGCTGGATATCTTAAGCGGTAGAACGAATTCTAAGCGCTGGCGGCAGCGGGGACGAGGCTGAGAGAACGATTTAACAGGCTGAGGTCGGATGTCGACATGCAGATCGCGATAGTGGCCGCACGCCGCTTGATGGCGCAGCAAATGCGAATATGATCTCAAGAGTCGAATCATGGCTGGCGGAAGCACTGTATAGAACGAGATCCGACTGCCCATCCCGGGAAGGCTCAAGAGAGCTAGAAGCTCAATCTTATTAACTAGCAAGGAGCTAAAAGCTCCATCATGCCTTTATTAGGAGAGCTAAAGCTCCATCCTGTTGAACCACAAAACAGCTGAAGACCAGTCTTGTTCTGATCACCTTACACGTCATGCGGGAGAGAGTAACTTGTTTATTTGAGAAAACCAGCCCGAACATCGAGTCCACAGCCTTGAGTCGAATGCGCCCAACTACATCAGGCCATCAACTGTCCGAGCAGTCCGGTACTTGGCGCGTAAGCGTTGCAGTCGTCGAAGTCGTACATAGCATATTGGAAAAACGCTTCGCGTAATGATGAGGCAGATGTCGGTGACTCAATCCGGTCTTGACGGCCACTGAAGGTTGATGTTGTCGAACTAACGAAGATGTCGTCCGAAACTCGACACCCTCATCCAGCTACCGAGCTAGTTCTGGAGAATGCGATGACCGATTGACAAGCACCAAAACCCTGATCCGGATAGCGACGTCAAGACTCGTCAAGCCGAGATGTCAGACACGGTATCGAAGAACATTTGAAGCAAAGGACTGGAATCTTGAGGAGCAGAGTAAGTCCAAAGGGAACGTAAGTCGCAACGATAGTGGATCAAGGCAGTGGTCCGTGCAAGGCGCCTAGTGAACGAGTTCAGGTTGACGTCGGCCGAGATACAGAGCAGTCGCATTTGTGATCGACAAGGACGGCGACAAAGAAGGTGATGGTGGTTGGATGTAAAGAATACTGTGGAAGCCACTCAAGTGACGGCGTGTGGACTGGGTGCAATAATGACATCGGCGTCGTCGCCAGAACCAGATACTCGGGATAGGATATAAGAGAGCTACTAGCTCAATCTCAGTAGAAAGCAGAAGAGCATAGGCTCTGTTAATGTTTTGAATCTAGGCCCTTAAGCCAGCGAGAGAGCTAGAGCTCAATCTCAGTAATGCGTCGTAGCTAGTGCTCCGTCAAATACCATCGGGGAATCTTTTCCATGCAAAATTTGGGAGAGCAACATCGAATTAAAGTGTGTCTACTACACGTTCCAAGACCGCGTTGATGGTACATCCTGAGGTGCGAGCCTAACTTGACTGAGGGTAATACGCCAACGAGCTCCGTCCTGACCAGTCTAAGACTCATCCACAAATCCAAACAAGGGTTCTTGAAGCTTAGCCGTCATTGACATAAGTATTCGGGTGGTTCGACAGTAAGTAGGGACCCGCGGTTGAAGTCGTAGGCATAGTCGAGGACCGGCAAGCGGATATCGGAGGAAGAACAACGGAGGCAGCTGATGCATGTGGCCGCGGCGACAGCTCCACGACGAGAAGGCTGGTCGTACGACCTTGGGAAGTAGTAACACCTAGAGGGACAGCCGGTAGTGCGGGCATGAGTCCCGATGGCGGGATTTCGGCTCCTGGCGACGGATAAAAAGACAGTGGGTAGATGCGGCTCGAAGGGACAGAGCCAAAAGGTAAGAGTCACGTCAAACGCGACAAAGCCCGCTGTGAGTGAAACCGGCGGCTGCCACGCGTATCGTTCGGCCAACAGGGACCAAGCGAGGAGCCGGTAGACAACGTCGCGAGAATCATTGAACACGGAATGAGCGTGGACTGCGAACCTGGGGCAGATGGAAAGGACGAGCTTGGTGAGAGTGATACCAGCAGAGAAGGGAAATCCAAGGAAGTGTGCAGCTGCGATGGGCCGACACACACTGAGAACAATCCGAATGTGGTCGCAACAGCTTGAGCTGTTCGTGGAATCTGCGACTCTGTGTCGGAATATAAGAGAAGAATCCTCGGATACACTATTCCTGACGAGTTCAAGCATGAACATGATTGTTCGAGCCGCGACTGGTAGATGGAAAGGCGTCCGACGCGCTTGGTGAGAGACGTCAAAGTGACAGCAGCGGCTCATGCACGAATCATGGCAAGGTGAGGAGGGGAATGCGAGGAAGCGTGTAGCTGGAACGAGCTTGGTGTGAGAACCCGAAGTGACACCGTGGCCTGTACGCGAGTGTGATGATGTTGGATGGGGACTCGAGAGAAGTGCGCATCTGAGATGACGTGCTGCATATTTTCCGAGAGACACCAGTGATTGATACGCGAGTCGCGAAGCGGCGGTGTCATTGACGCAAACATGAGAGCGACACGCTCGATCATGCAGGATACAAGAGAGCTAGAGCTCTATCTTGTGGCGGACCAGAGGAGCTGGAAGCTCTGTCAGGCCTGCGTGCAAAGAGAGCTACAGCTCTATCTTTCCCGGGAGCTGCAGCCTAGCAGGTCAACCGGATTGGTATCCTTGCAAGCCGGGAGCTAGCAGCTCAACCAGCTTGGTATCCTCTGGGAAGCGGTGAAGTCCTGGGTGTCCCCACCACTGTGAATCGAGTGCCCGATTCCACCCAGTTCCAGGACTTCTCCGCGAGAGGATACCGGTAGGACCTGTCGGAAGGTCGCGTAGCCGGAGGCGAGGCGCGTCGGCGCGTACGATGAGGACGCGGCGGATGACGAGACAGGTCGCAAGGAGAAGGGTTGACAAGAGATTGTAACCCATATGTCGTAGGGAGTGTGTGACCCGCACTCGGGGAGCCGTTACACGGGTGCTCAGCGGGCGCGGCGTAGTTAGTATCTAATACAAGAATCTAGAGACGTAGCTCAGACCATGGGAGAGTTGCAAGATGATGGTAATGAATTAACTAACTACTGTGACACGAACAAACGTATATGGAAAGGATTACTAAGCTACCTTCCCACGATTCCGAAGTTCCACCGTATCACACTGAGATTTTGGTTAGATTTCAAGTCAGAGTGGCGCGCACACGGGAAACACCTCACAATGGCAATTAAACCCGGCGCGGACATAAACACGTCATCGTTGAAGCAATCTTGAACGAACGCGGCGCGAATTAGAGGAGCCAGTGTGGCCTCGCCGGCCAGGCAAAATTTCCGGGAAAATCGGCTGAAATTTGGGTCAGATTTCAAGTCGAAACCGCGCGTACAACCTGAACAACTTACGAGGGCAATGCAATCCGGCGCGGACATCAAAAGCATCATCGTCGAAACACTCCCGAGTAGACGCGGCCCGAATCAAAGCAGTGTGCGTGGCCTCGCCGGCCAGGCAAAATTTTCCGGAAGAAACACTTAAATTTTGGTCAGATTTCAAGTCAGAACAGCGCATACTACGGGAACAACTTACAATGGCAATATCAAACCCGCCGCGGACATCTACGCATCAGCACTTCTGAGCGAACGCGGCATGAATGGAGGAGCCAGTGTGGCCTCGCCGGCCAGGCAAAATCTTCGAGAAAATCGGCTGAAATGTGGGTTAGAAACCAAGTCGGGGAGTAACAGAATCCACGACTTACCTCCAGGGTGGATGAAGAGGCGAACGCGAACTAGACGAGAGGTCAGGCGCCGACCATTAGACAGGTAAAGGCACAATCTTCGCGCGATCATCAACGCGTCATCAACGAAGTGTTCCTGAGCAGACGCGGTCTGAATGAGAGGCGCCAGTGTGGCCTCGCCGGCCTGGCAAAGTTTTATGGAAAATCGGCTGAAATGGGGGGTCAGATTAAGTCAGAACAGCGCACAGAACCTGAACAACTTACGATGACAGTTTCATCTGGTGCGGACATCACGGTGTCACCGACGAAGCACTCTTGAGGAGACGCGGTGTGGATGATAGCAGCCAGTAAGGCCTCGCCGGCCAGGCTTCGATTCCCTGGAAATCGGAGTTAGAAATGCTTTCAGTGTTTAAAGTAAAATGACTTACCCCGCGGATGTCCATTCGTCGCACAGGATAGAGATAATCTTGCGGGTCGATCCGGCACTCGGTGAGTGGTGGTGGCGATGACAGTGGATTCGGTTTGCTGTATGACACTAGACTGAAAAGGTGGGTAAAATAAACATGAAAGGTGGAGACGAACCGAACGACTTACCTAGAAACACATCCTCCTCGCGAGATGCCGATCAATGGTGTCAAGAAGAAATTCCAACAAGGAAACCACGCCTCTCGGGTGCCGTGTAAAGGCCGATTCGCGTACTAATACCAGCGCGGTGTGGCCTCGCCGGCCAGGCGTCTGGTTCGGGCGAAACGGCACTATGAAGGCGTTCAGCAAACAACTCAAAGATGGCCGGAGAAGGGTGAAAATACCTTAGTCTGGGCGCCGCATGAATGCCACGTCGGCCAGTGTGTCCCGAGGGTCTTCAAAGCCGCCTAGTCCTAGTCTAAAAACGTTTCAGAACACAATCACAACAAGAAACAGACGGCTTACAGTGTAATCCGAGGAGCGTTGTGATCGCCTCACCGGCGAGGCGTCGACATTGCAGAAGCAGGACTGAAATGAGGGTTAGAAAATGTTGTAATATAGAGAAGAGTTGACGAACTTACAACAAGATGACGACTGCCACGAAGAGCAGTAGGAAGCTGCTCCGCAAGACCGTGGGCTACATAGCTAAGAGTCGTGCGCGCCTCGCCGGCGCGGCGTCGTCCTCAGGCGCATATAGGCATGCGTTGGTGTAACCCGCCTGAAAATCTAAGGAGCAATTTCTTAGCAAAAGCGCCAGACGCCGAAAAGAAGGTTGAACATACCATTGGCACTATGGCCGCGTTCCCAAGAGCATCAGAACGTCTTTAAGAGCAGAATACATCTGAAATGAGTCAAATGAGCGATGGGAAGAGGAGGAAAGAACGGGAACGACTCACCAGGTCGTGGCGGTAAGAGGGAGAGAGTCCTCGGCGTTTGCCGAGAACCGCTTTTGGGCATCAACGTCCACCGCGAGAGCACTGGCGACGCGCGTCCTTGACGACGGGCATTGAAGACGGTCCTGAGACGGACAATGACTGGTCGGGCTCCGTCGAGGATACCACCCTGGGACAACAATAATCGGCTGGAGAACACGCGAGACGACGGACAATGGACTTACCTCGAAGGACATGGTGAGTCAACATGCAGCAGTTGAAGTACATTGTTGCACGAGATGCAGGAGGTGGAGGGAGGAGACCCAGTCGATGGAGGAGAAAGTGGGGAGAAGGTGAGGGAGAATTTAGAAAAGTGGGCGATTCCTTGAACGGTGGTCATGGTTAAAGGGAAAGTGAAAACTGGTATGCAGGGTCCTCTTCCGCGCGCCGCACCAAACAAACAGTGCCTCGGCCCCAATCCCAACGTACTGTAGCGTTTCAACCGTATATTCTCATATCGGGTCACAGAGCCTCACGAACCGAACCTATACATATTGCATATTGCATCACAGAGCCTCCTGGCCAGGCACAGGCATCCAAAAGCGGAAATTTCAGGTCCCGCCTGCAGCGGGCCTGTCTAAATAAGGGAATTTAAGGGTCTACGAACCTATTTGCTGTAAGTTCACAGCATATCGGGTCACAAGCCGCGAACCTATGGTTGAAACGCTACAGTAATTTTAAATTTATATTCAATTCCATTTCATTCCAAACCCACGGCATCGTTGATTCCCAACGATGCCGTGGGTTTGGAATGTATGGCTATTTGAGCACAGATCTGAGCGGGCGCCACGGGTGTTAGAGTGCTTCGAAATTCATTCACAGAAAGATCTTGAGTCGTAAGAAACTAAGTTGAGAGCATATTCACCGCAAATGCAACAGAAAATCTGAGTCTGAACGGGAATTGAATATTGAATGCTGGCAGAAAGTATTGTTGATGCGCGCTAGTGGCGCCCTGGAAACGGCGAAAACGGTTGAGTCGTGATGCCTTGAAATTCAAGTCCGACGGACGACGGGCGGAACAATCCTTTGTGGCAACAATCGCGGGCGTTCTTGATGGTAGATGGCAGAACAGGAAAAGAAAAATTCGAGGTAGCTTGGCAGGAAAGCCAAGGTCAAGATAAGATGAGACTATACGCTGAGTGTATTGTAAAGCTCTTGTGGCGAAACGGCAGGGCGTGCCGGCCTACCCTTTTTGCGTCCGCAAACTGTGCGTTCGAGTACGCCGTCCGACATCTCTTTTTAAATCATGCTCAGATTGTTCCAACATACACCTCAAACTCTAGAGGCTTGTGCCTTATCATAACTGCTGTAGACCCTCACCAGAAACCAACACAATGTCAACCAGTTACTCCCTGACACCCTTCCACATCTTCCGGTCGCTCCAGACGACGCCCATGAGTTCCATGCGGCTCTAATCGTCTTCTAATCTATTTCTAGACCTGCCAAGAGATTTAACTGCTGAACTTGTCCGCATTCGGATAACGCACCTAAGGTCATCTCCCCGTTTCTCCCTCTGTATTTCCCCAATTCGTTAGGCTTGTTGGCACAATGAAAGGCACTGAAAATACCTTCAAAACGTGTGTGAAAACTCCGAAAAAATCGGGACGGAAAAGTCAAAAGTCAAGTCGCGACTTGGGATTTTCGGTCCGAGGTCGGCACGTGCCTATGACGCATATGTGCTTGTCTTCGTACTGCCATGATTGTTTTGCGCTCTTTGACGCAGGACGCGTCCAGCGGCCTCTCTCCGCTGCCCATCAAATGTGTGGTGCCTTGATATTTTTGCCTCTACTTTCTGCTGCCTCTTCCTCGCTGAAAGCCCCACGCAATATGGGCGCCAACTGGAATCTACGCTAAATTCGTATTCAACGCGTTCTTTGGGCAAACTTCCGTGGACAAACGCGCTGGAAACTCAGGAACAGGGCCTCAGGGATGTAGAGGGTTATGAATCGCGGCTGGGCGCGGTGTTTCGGGTGCGTTCTTTGGGGCTTGGAAATGTTCTGGATTGTGTATTTGGGGATTTCGGGGCCTTGGCGGCTGAATTGTGACATGAAACAGATTGGAATGTGCGCGTAGGATCGGACGGTCCGTGCGCGGATGGGTGGTATAAAGAGGGCGGACGTTCGGTGAGTTGTTATCATTCCTCCATCCGCCACATTTCCTCTCATTCGCTCTTCTTAGACTTTCTACCCTTTACTCTTACCCTCCTTAACTCTACTTGACCTCTGCCTATGCGTGGTAACATCTGGAAAGGCCTATATGCGTTTAGACGACTTAGGATAACTTAAAGTGCTTAAAGGCTGCAAAAGCCAGAAGGCTATCAAGTTACTTTTGGAGAAGGTTATCGGAGACACATGCTTCAAGTCACTCCAAGACATCTTAAGTCACTCCCAAAGCTATCAAAAAGCTCTCTAAAGGCTGCATAAAAGCATGCGTCTCTGAGAACCTTCTCCGAAGATGACTTCAGTATGACTTCCAGTTACTGACAAAAGCTCTCTAAAGGTGCCACAAAGCAGATGTCTCTAGGAACCTTGTCCTAAGTATACTTCACAGTTGTCTACATGCACATTGAAAGACAGTAAAAAGCCTTCCAAAGATGCTGTCAAAGCAAGTTAAAAGCATCTTAAGATACATGTTCATATGAACCTTATCTTTGCCCCAAAGAGTAACCCGAAGATCTATTCAAAGCAGTTGATATCAAACAAAATAATATAAAATGTGCAAATAAATATATTTCTTAAAATACCTGAAATAGATGATATACAGATATGAAAATACATAAAGAATACTTGTATAATGTACTCAACACATCCTCAACCTTGCCTTACTCAACAGTAACCTCATCCTCAGCATCCGCATCCGTATCCTTGACCTCATCCACGCGGGTACCCTTGACCTCCACCTCATCCACATCGGTATCCTCGATGTTGTCCATCCTCGTCAGTATCCTCGACATTGTTCATCCTCCACCTCGTCCTCATCATCATCCATGCCTTTATGTCCTCGTCCGTGGTGGGGTCGTCATCGTGCTTGGAGAGGGTTGTCATGGTGCTCAGCAGAGTCATCGTCGTGCTCGAAGGAGTTGTCGTCATCCTCGGAGAGCGTCGTCGTCATGGTTGAGAAGGTCGTCGTCGTCCTCGTGGGATTGTTGTCATGCTTGGGAGAGTTGTCGTGCTTGGGGCAGGTCATCCTCGAGTGTAGCGATTCGTGTATGATGCCGTGGTCCTCGATGTTCGCGATTCTCGACGTTCGTGGTCCTCGACACTCGTTCTGGTCCTCGACGTGTTTGATCCTCGATGCTCATGTTTGAGCTTGTCCTCGATTGTGCGCGTCCTCGTCCTCAATAGTGCTCGTCTTCAGCTTTGTCCTCGTCCCGGTCCACATCGTCCTCAGGGGGTGCTCGTCTCCTCGTCCTTGTCTACGGTGCTGGTCTCGGCCTCGACTTCATCGTTTCATTGCTCGACGGAGAGGCCACTACCGCCGAATGCAAAAGGTCGCTGTCCTTGTCAAGCCTTCAGCGGAGAATGAGAAAGGTGAAACGAAAGAAATGTCTGACTACGCACCAGGTAGTCTTGAAGGGTAATGGGCACCACGGACTCCACGTTGAGGTCGCACCGACGTGCACCAGACAGCACCGGCGAGCGACGTGCACAAAGCAGCGCCGACCAGGTGACAGCTGTGCGCAGAGCAGCAGCGCCGAAAAGGGAGTCTTGGTGGTCGTGGTATGTGAACAAGTCGCACACCTGGGACCGATCGGAATTTAAACCAACCGGCACGTGAGGCATACGTGGCCTCACGTGCCGGCGGCAAATGGACTTGGAAGAAATTTT
>JADNRX010000759.1:0-23683 GCA_015501595.1 Hymenopellis radicata
CCTCCCCACCACCGCACTTAGTGCCGCGGTCATACCTAACATTACCGCCCTATGAAAGATGAACTTTCAAATGGAAAAGGAAAGGAAGCGAGAACATACATCAAAAGATTGCCCTGCAGCGATAGTCATTGGCTCAGGAAGAGACGTGGACGAAGCGGGCTGGGGAATGTGCAGCTGGCCGCACGGGGCTTGGGGACTGCATTGGCCACGGCCAACAAGGACAAAACGACAGTGGATGCGAAGATCATCGTTGGGAATGTAAGGAGCGAGTGATTGAATGAGGGGAGTTGAGAATGAATGTGGATGCACACCAGCTGACACGTCTCGGGTAGAATGAAGGACTAGAGCAAGTCACGGTCCTCTTTATACATCTAGAGACCGACGTTTCTTAGGAACCTGCAACGTTCGTGTTGCCTTGGATCCGACGCCATTGGAGCGGATACAGATGGACGAGCCCGCGCGGTTGAATGAGTATTGGCTTGGTAGACCTGTAAATTAGACGATCATTTAAAATACCGGTCGCGTGGAAACAAAGTAGAACGTGGCGTAGAGGATTGAAACAAGCTTTCACACGTCTGAAACATGAAGCAGAGAAGAACAGGAAGACTTCAAAAACAAAGGTCCAGTGGTGTTGGCATACGAAGATGGTTTGAGTATCGAGACAGCACAGAATTTGTTCAGAACTTGACACGTTCACAGTCGAGAAAGGCAGCGGCACTCAGACGAGCAATGACGAAAGCCAAGAATATCCTTCTGAAGAAGAGCGAGACCGCAACGTCGGGGGCGGATAGTCAACGTGCGGCTGGCGACGAATCGATCTACAAAATTCAAAGCAAGCGGCCGTCAGCATGCTTGTTCTGAGTGTTCCTGTTTCTACGAAAGTTTCTTGGCAGAACTGCGTGCACAGAAAATAGAAGCTGCGAAGAACGGGTCCACATCCTCAAAACCATGTCGACAGAGACACTGACAGTTGTAACAGAAGACAAGAAGACAAGAAGCAAACAAAAAGCTTATCATGTGCCTGTGTTCGGCCGGTCATCCGATCACGACAGCTTTCACGAATCGCAATGTCCTCCATACCACCGCGTGGGCCAAAATAAGGCAGTCGAGTCCTCTGGTGAAGAAAGTCTCCGTGGCAGTGTGAACACTAGGCATTATCTGTTCTTGTGACCTTTTCACCGCGCGATAGCCGTCCCACCTGACCCACGATGTTACGAAGTCCGGCGCGGAGCTCCCTGTTACTACTTGATTGTAGACATCGATGGCGGCTGGTCATATCACTGTAGACGAACCTTTGCTCAAAGTAGGGTGCATCTTGGGTGAAGGTATCTCCCAAATCGAGGCGATAAAATCGTCGTCTAACTTGACGTTATTGAGGTCCTCTGTACGACGCTCGGATTGGCGTACTGCATTTCGTTGATATTCCAGAGAAGAAGGTAAGCGCCGTCCAATCGCCCCATATATCTGAAGACTTATGTGAAGAAAGGTTTATCATCTAAATACCGCGACTAAAGAACTATTAGTCGATGAATATCCGATTCCATCACCTGCCTAGCTCCTCACCCATCTGACCCTTCCATCGTACGTGCCAGCCTCTGCTGTATTCACCGCCTGAGGACCTGCCACTCTAGCTCGGCTGTGCGGCCAAGAATGGATTCGGTCTATTGGAAGGGTCGTCCCTGAAGTATATCGTTGAACCCATTGCCGCTGAAGACCGACCATTCACCCGCTTCAATGACGGTGGCTGCGACAGAAACGGGAGGTTTTATGCGGGGACTGTATACTCCCAGGACCCGACGCATCCTGTCCCGGGTATGCTGTATCGCTTTGACCCGCGGATGGCAGTTGTGTTGTCGTGGACAAGGGCCCATTCACCGCAAGTACACGCGTTCACTACTTTGACTTAATTCCCAACGTTCTTCCAGGACTCAAATGGGTTAGGCTGGAGTCCTGATGAGACAAAATTGTGCGTACGCCATTACCGTCAAGTTCGTTATTAAAGCTACATTATAGTTATTTTACCGACTCCGTCAACAACATCATTTATGTGTATGATTATTCCCCATTGGACGGAAGTATCACGAATCGACGCGTCTTTGTGGACGCGAACAAGCTGGGGTTGAAGGGTACCTGCGACGGACTGTGCATCGACACGGAAGGAGGCATATGGGGCGCGCGATGGGAGGGATCATCCGTCGTTCGATACACCCCCGATGGAACCATTGACTTGGTAATCGACTTTCCCAAAGTTTGGCGCGTCACCGCATGCTGCTTTGCAGGTAAATCTATCTCCGAGTTACACGAATGAAGAATCCGCTGAGGATGTTGATAGGCCCAAACAACGATCAACTGTATGTTACATCAGCCCACTGTGGCGCCAATGGGAGTGATCCTGCGTTGCAAGAACAGTACCCGGATTCTGGCCATCTTTTCAAGGTGGATCTGTCCAACAAGTTCAAGGGGTTAGAGAGGCACTGCTTCAGGCCCTGAGGGCAGGCCACTAGAAGTTCTTTGAAGCTAGAGAAGAAGTCAACGTCCTGATAATCACCCATCTGTGCCAACGTGTAGAATAATTGTACGACATCAGACGCGCCAAACGTCGCCGCAAGGCGGGGGGTGACATTCCCAAGTAACGATGAATTAATGATAAGTGAAGCTTGGACGCCATGTCCCATGTGGGTACAGGCTCCGAACCCAGCCGTCGTTGTCGTTTCTGCGATTTAAGTACTTGAGTGAGAAAATGGAAATTATTTGAGAGCGGAAAGTCGGACCGAAATATTTGATGAGCCAATAAGAACAAAAGCAACGAGGAAAACGAAACGACAAGACGGCTGGCACATTCCCACCGGCATCGTTCGCATGGATTTTCCCTGACCATCGGCAGCCTTTGCGACCATCCGCTGTTCCTTCCCCTCTCTCCCACCTCTGGGCATCAGAAATTTGCTCATATAATTCTAAATAGCATACAGGTTATTTCTGGCCCTCTACTGGTGACTGTCGTCGTTGTATTTCGCCTTGCATATGTTCGGAGTCTGAATCCTCGTGAGTGGTGCCGAAGACGTGCCGGTGGGAATGTGCCAGCCGTCTTGTCGTTTCGTTTTCCTCGTTGCTTTTGTTCTTATTGGCTCATCAAATATTTTCGGTCCGACTTTCCGCTCTCAAATAATTTCCATTTTCTCACTCAAGTACTTAAATCGCAGAAACGACAACGACGGCTGGGTTCGGAGCCTGTACCCACATGGGACATGGCGTCCAAGCTTCACTTATCATTAATTCATCGTTACTTGGGAATGTCACCCCCCGCCTTGCGGCGACGTTTGGCGCGTCTGATGTCGTACAATTATTCTACACGTTGGCACAGATGGGTGATTATCAGGACGTTGACTTCTTCTCTAGCTTCAAAGAACTTCTAGTGGCCTGCCCTCAGGGCCTGAAGCAGTGCCTCTCTAACCCCTTGAACTTGTTGGACAGATCCACCTTGAAAAGATGGCCAGAATCCGGGTACTGTTCTTGCAACGCAGGATCACTCCCATTGGCGCCACAGTGGGCTGATGTAACATACAGTTGATCGTTGTTTGGGCCTATCAACATCCTCAGCGGATTCTTCATTCGTGTAACTCGGAGATAGATTTACCTGCAAAGCAGCATGCGGTGACGCGCCAAACTTTGGGAAAGTCGATTACCAAGTCAATGGTTCCATCGGGGGTGTATCGAACGACGGATGATCCCTCCCATCGCGCGCCCCATATGCCTCCTTCCGTGCCAGCCGTCTTGTCGTTTCGTTTTCCTCGTTGCTTTTGTTCTTATTGGCTCATCAAATATTTCGGTCCGACTTTCCGCTCTCAAATAATTTCCATTTTCTCACTCAAGTACTTAAATCGCAGAAACGACAACGACGGCTGGGTTCGGAGCCTGATGTGGGTATGCCAATACGGTACGTGTAGAAATACACTCTAATTAATGTCATCACATCACGAAGCCCTGGTAGAAAGGTACACGCAAACCGATAGGATAGACCTGCCCAGTTGATGTTATATAATTGATATGCACGCCAAAGCAATTGTGACAACGTGCATCAACAATAATGAAGAAGTTGACGCTGATCGTTCTGCCCCGGAGAACGTTGGCGTCGCGATGTTGGTTCCAACTCTTGCTGTCGCCAGCACCGCTGTTGGTCCGGCGACCAGCGTAACAGAGTGGGTCGCTGGCCCACTTTTTTCCACAGTGTCCGCGCCGATGTAGAATTGCCCCAACTGATTCAGCCCTCCATCGTCGTTAAGAAGGTCTAGGACAAAGTGTAAGGACGCCAACGAAGCTACATCAAGGGGAGGTAAACTTACTGTAAAACGATCCATTCACAGGTCTCTGCAGGAAACCCGTTATTTGGCATGAAAGAGTAATAAAACAAGAAAGCCCACGGAGTAGCCAAACCAAGCGTAGCGCTCTACCCAATCCAAGGTTTCCATGTAAGCCGCCGTGGTGTTCATGAACGTAAGGACATCTTTTCGGAGCGATTGGCACGGATATTTAACGTCCAAAGGAGAAAGATTGGACGTACCCTGATAATTTGAACCCGTGTCAGCATACTCTGTGATCCAGAGCTTGAGATCGGGCCATTGCCCATGGATAGACCACAGATAGTCGTAAAAGCCTGCAGAGCCCACGCCATACCTTGCATCACAAGTTAGGACACGACATAGCGCACGCATGTGTTCTGCTCACCAATGCAACGGGAGAAAATCAATAGTACATTCCTTACAAGCAGCGAAAAAGTCTGACAGCCATGGTTGCCCGGTAGGCGAGCTCGTCACAGCAGGTCCCCCAAGACGAACGCCTTTGGACTTCAACGGCTCAATATATTTCATCCACTGGTCAGCGGCATACGTCGGGTCCATGTTCGACTGTTCATCGAAATCCGGTTCATTGAATGCCTGTATAAGCTTTCTGTGAATCTATACTCTTGGACGGCGAGTAAGAAGGTGCATACCAGTAGGGTTTTTGGCGCCTGTCTTCGCCATAATGCTTGCCAGATTCTCAATATTACCGGCGCCCCATTGCATAGGAAACGTATTCGATGCCGGTATCCGCGAGGTAGTCTGGAGGGGTAATGGACCAGTCGTACGTCCACGAAACAACGCTGCGAGTCTGATTGATATTCAGGACGTCTGCGGGATTGTTGGCAGCAGGGAACGACAGCCCGCGTTTGGGGTTCTTAGTTGCTTTTCCTGTGGAGTCCGTCGAGTTGGTGGATAAGCTGGCTGCGCTTTCAGCGCTGGTTGAATTGCTCGATGACTCGCTGGTTGCCGACGCTGTGGCGGTGATGGACACGGAGAAGTTCGCAGAAGTAGCAGAGGAAGCATTGTCCGACGCGCTAGAGTTGGTATCCCCATGTGCAGAGGCGGGCACTACCAAGGCAAAGAAACAGAAAAGAGCGTGCGGGAGCATGGCGAACGAATGAACGGGTAGCCACGTTCAGAGGCACAGTTTGGCCGCGAGACTTTAAACAGTCGATGACTAGTTTTGAGAGATCCCAGGCACTGTATTTATGGCTTTCTCAGGGCGAACTGTCGAAGACTAGGTCCCAGGCAAAGAAGTCGCGACAGACCGAATGCTCAGGCATTGGGGCAATGGATTCCCCTAGTTTTCTGCACGTCAGCGAAGCCTATCAGTCACAAGTAGAGCTTCTCCTGACGGTAGAGCATAAGGAGAGCCGGGAATGCCGCAGGCCACACAGAGGACCGAATGGGAGGCGCAACGATCCGCCCATTCAGTTGGCAGGAAATGAACTGTGAGGTACGACGACTCGGAGAAACATGCGGACGGAGACCTGACTGATTGGCAGCGAGCAAGGCGTTGTCCGAGGAAGGACGTGATGAACGGAAGCTAGTCGTGTTGCAAGTCAGGGCCGAACACTGTTGGAACACCGAGTCAACTTAGGTCAACTTATACAACCATGATGCTCATACGCGGAACATTTGTGCAGTGCGCAGAGAGCAACAAGCTCGACATCTTCGACGACCATCTCCTAGGCAAGTCGGCCTCGAGCTCGCTGTTGCTGCCGTTCCCGACGCCTTTGCAGCTGTGAACGAGTCGGGTGTCATTACGCACTTTGGACCTGGCCGCTCTTCCCAAGCTGCATCTCTGCTCTCAGGCCAAGACCCGTCTGCCGTACTACAGGTCCCGGAGGGCAGTTTTGTGCTGCCGACCTTCTGCGATCTCCATCTGCATGCGCCCCAGTTTCTGTACCAAGGAAATGGCCTCCATCTTCCGTTGATGGAATGGCTGAACGAGTACGCGTTCAAAGCCGAGGAGCGCCTTGACGGAGACCCTAGCTTAGCGCGAAAGGTATACAGTCGTCTTGCTCGACGGTTGAAAGAGAACGGAACCGGCGCTGTTCTCCTCTTTGGCACCATCAAGGAACAGACCAAGTACGCCGCTCTTACGGCAAGGGGAGACCAAAACCTTAATTCGTCAATCTGACTACATGCAAGACGAGGACAGGACCCCGAGAACTTGACCTACCCACCACCACCCGTTTATAGTAACTATATGTGCCTTACCATGAGACCCAATGTAAATTTAGAATTATTGCTTCAGTCGCTCTTGGTGGTATGCCACACGCGTGTTCATGCCGGATACATTAGAAATATCTGCTAGAGGACGTTTAATATTACGCGTACGCTTACTTGCTCCAGCAATGGTTGCATCAGCTGGAAATGGAAAGGATACTTCTGCTTCACCCATCTGCATGATGCCCTCTGATTTACCCTGAGAACTTCTTCTGCTGTATGGTATATTTTCCATCGAGCACTACGTCGTGCGTTTCAACATGGATTGGCGCGACCGTGTTGTGGGCACTAGTGTTCGCCTGGTATCGATTGAAGCTGACGCGCATTGAGCCCGTGATGTCGGGAGATGCCGAAATCAAACCAAATCTGGCCTCGCTCGCGATTTCAGCGTAGAACGGGCTGTATCGTCTCGAAATGCCTCAAGTTGGCAGAGAGGTCAATATATTGAAGTGTTTTGATTTACTTGTGCAAAGAACTAAGGTATTTTATACGGTCTGCACGAAGATACAGAGACTGTGCAGACAACCTGGGTGGCTGTGTTTTTCAGGACCCCGGGAACTCGACTACCCCACCACCACCACCTAGTCGACTTTGGGAATTAAGGTTTTGGTCTCCCCTTGTCTTACGGTGTTTGTCCCTCACGGACTGATTATATAGTCTCATTCTTGCTGACACCATGAACGCGGCAGGCATCAGAGCTTTTGTTGGGAAACTCTCTATGGATCAGAACTCTCGTCCAACATACATCGAAGCCTCTCCCCAAGCATCAATTCTTGCCGCCCGGTCTTTCGTAGACACTATGCACAATACCTTTCCCATTCCGCGAACTGTAGAGCCTGTCGTAACCCCACGCTTCGTTCCAACATGCTCCGATGACCTTCTGGTCGGTCTAGGTGCTCTTGCTGCTTCTCATAACGTTCGAATCCAGAGTCACCTCGCCGAATCGCACGACCAAGTGAATGCTGTTCTTGCCGAGCGCGGAGTTGATGACATAGATGTTTTCGAACGCGTTAGTTCTGACTTGCTCAGCTGTGACTACTTTAAACATCTTTCGTAGAGCCAACTATTGACACCGCGAACCGTACAAGCACATTGCACATTTCTGGATTCGCCTTCCCTCTCGCGGCTGCACGAAAGTGGGACCGCGGTAGCCCACTGTCCGCTGTCTAACGCATACTTTTCTGCGAAACCGTTTCCTCTACGTGAAGCTCTGGATCAGAATGTCAAGGTCGGACTAGGAACGGACGTAGCAGGCGGATACAGCCTGGATATTATGAACGCTATGAGGCAGGCCGTCATGGTATCGAGAATGCGACAAGGTAACAACATCTTGGACGCGAAGTACGACAAGTCTGTTGCCATCGATTGGATCGAGTCTCTGCACCTTGCTACCCGTGGAGGAGCAAGAGCTCTTGGACTTCCGATTGGAATATTTGAGGTTGGTGCTCCATTCGATGCCCAGCAGAGTAAGTCGATGTGCTTTTTTAATGCTGAATGCAACTCATCGGTGTCTTAGTTTCTCTTTGGGATCCTGCGACCGAAGAGGGTGTGGGAGCCCTCGACTTTTTCGATACAGAAGACAGAAAGATTACTCCAACGTCGCTTGAAAAATGGTGGTGTTTGGGTGATAATTGGAATCGTACTAGCATGTGGGTCCAAGGACTTAAACTCAACCCCTTCGCTTAGCCAGCCTTGCAAATGAGTTCTTGGAATTCGATACAAGGATCAGTAGTCGACGAATATTTACATGCAGCAAACTTCAGATGTCCACGGCCAGATCCCAATATTTGAGCTTCAGCTGTTCGCCCTCAGTCACATTCGCATCAGCGGGCCTTGCGGCATATGGTCCGACAGCAATAGACCAGCCTGCCTCATCAGCAAAGAACCACGGCACTTCTCTAAGAGGGATCCTCTCAACCTCGTTGCCTTTTTCATCCAAGATGAGACGATACACCCAAAGGCTCACGCCCAACTCGTCGCTTTCTCTCCTCGCCTGCACCGTATATTCTGTTTCGTTCCCTGCTGTTGGCACGATGCTCCAATCTGCCCAATTGTCGCAGCCGACGGTGCTCATGAACGGTTTGTCATTGTAAAGCTCGATGCCCGTTTTGAGCCATTTGTCTTTGGCGTCAGGTTTGGTAAGGTGTAGAAGAAGACCGCCTTGGTCGTAACGGTATTCCCACGGCGCGATGAAGGACACTTGGGCGCTTTTGAAGGATGACAAAGGACCGGAGGCCAGGGTGACCGAAGGTGCGTTGAACACATCGGTTGCAGGTGGTTTACGCCAGATATCGGTGGATGGCGGCGCTGAAATGAATTTGCTATGCAACGCTGCCCTACAGTTTATTGAGCGTTAACATCATGATCAATGCATGAACTTACATGGAAGTAAGAGGCAACCAGTGGTACGGCTTGTGGCAAGCACCGAAGCCCTTCTTCTGCGTGGTCACGATGTCGTTAGTCGGCTTGAATACACCGTTGCACTGGTCGAGAGCCTCAATAACATCTCTTCAAGTCACCAGATGAGTGGAAGGAGGATGTGAGCAAGGGGAGACCAAAACCTTAATTCGTCAATCTGACTACATGCAAGACGAGGACAGGACCCCGAGAACTTGACCTACCCACCACCACCCGTTTATAGTAACTATATGTGCCTTACCATGAGACCCAATGTAAATTTAGAATTATTGCTTCAGTCGCTCTTGGTGGTATGCCACACGCGTGTTCATGCCGGATACATTAGAAATATCTGCTAGAGGACGTTTAATATTACGCGTACGCTTACTTGCTCCAGCAATGGTTGCATCAGCTGGAAATGGAAAGGATACTTCTGCTTCACCCATCTGCATGATGCCCTCTGATTTACCCTGAGAACTTCTTCTGCTGTATGGTATATTTTCCATCGAGCACTACGTCGTGCGTTTCAACATGGATTGGCGCGACCGTGTTGTGGGCACTAGTGTTCGCCTGGTATCGATTGAAGCTGACGCGCATTGAGCCCGTGATGTCGGGAGATGCCGAAATCAAACCAAATCTGGCCTCGCTCGCGATTTCAGCGTAGAACGGGCTGTATCGTCTCGAAATGCCTCAAGTTGGCAGAGAGGTCAATATATTGAAGTGTTTTGATTTACTTGTGCAAAGAACTAAGGTATTTTATACGGTCTGCACGAAGATACAGAGACTGTGCAGACAACCTGGGTGGCTGTGTTTTTCAGGACCCCGGGAACTCGACTACCCCACCACCACCACCTAGTCGACTTTGGGAATTAAGGTTTTGGTCTCCCCTTGGATGTGAGTGCCCCAAAAAGGAAATGCCGACGGCAGAAACGCTTGAAGCCACGTGCCCGGTCTTGTCCGGTGCGCTAACTCCGACGCTCGCCGCTCTCCTCCCACCAGAGTCCAGGCTGTACCGCGAACTACATCTCGGCGTCTGGAGACTTTTGCGGCCATCTACGATTTCTCGAGCGCCTGGCCCGTTTGACCTAATGAGTCCAGAAAAATGGCGGGCCTCCCAAGGTCAACTTTTCCCTCAAAATATCGTCGATTTTAGGCTTTCAATGGTCCGGCCAGTGAGCTTCTAGTAACATCTAGTGGCGAGGCTATTCTGCTCACCCCACCTTCATAGTGGCGCAACTGCGTCATGGCGCCAGGCGCCTTCGTTCTATTGCTCTCTTCGTGCGGACGCGAACTGGAAGCTGCATAGGCTTCCGTCAACTTAAACGCTGGCACGCTAACCTTGATCCGCATCTACGTCTTCAGAGAGATTTTTAACGTTCTTCTCACAGTTCCTCGTGTTCCGCGAACTGGAGTATTCAATGTAATGTGGAGGGCATGACGAGCATCTGGTAGCTGGTGGTCATTCATTCGCGTTGTTTTTGCGGCTCAACTCTGGGGAAAGAAAGGCCGTCTGCTTCTGAAAGCCTCGTTGACTGGTCCGCATAGCGTCTCCTTACATTTTGTGTACGTCAAGGAGCATTCTCTCATTGTGGATCCAAGGGACTAGGGCACATCTATCCGCTGTAAATCGTGTTCGAGAACTGTTGACCCGAACTTCGTCCTTCCGATAGCCCCACTCAATGCGCCACCAAAGTGGCTCCGTTCCAACTCGCTTCACCTAGCAAGCTGTTCTAGCCAGTGTAGCTGGCAAAAGGAGCGCTAGACTAGCGTTCCGGGAATGAATGCACCGCACTGCAGTCGGTGATTTTCTTAGAGCCAGGTCGGTCAAATGTTGAATGAATATTCAGCGATTGAAGAGCAAACGTCATGCAAGTAAGTACATAAATCCGCAAACAATTCAACCGCCACAGGATAAGCTAATCGATCGCAGAACTCATTATACAAACTATTTGCGTCAACGGCATGAATGCGGCTCCTTACTCAAGCCTATGGTACTCACAGTCGAGACCATTCAAATGACTGTCCTTCACTTTCGATTGTCGTCGCAATCGTACACGATGATTTTGTGTCTGTCGATTCAACAATATCAGGTTCAAAGCGCAGCGGATAAGCTGGTGTCGATAATGAGGCACAGTCAAAAAGGCAAGCGTTCGACCCAAGAAGCTGATGGCGGTCCACCTGAGTAGGGCACGAGTCGCTCAGAAGCATACTCTATTGGCCGGGATGTAGCTCAAACTCGGTCAAGCGATGCGTCCACGACAAACATACTACAACCGGGCCTTGGCTTCATCCTTACTGATAGGCAACTCGGGGCGCGCTTTACCTGGGCTCATTGCTATAAAGACGACGACTGTCGTTGTTAATCCCATCATTCAACGACTCAATTTCTCTTACGACCTCTCAGTCCTCGTATTTCTCTGCTCGTCATGAACTTCTTCGCTACCATTTTCGTGACCCTTTTCCTCCTCATTAACGTCGCTATGTCTGCGCCTGTGGACATGCGTGATGTCTTTGTCCCACCCATCTTGTACCCCAACTCGTCGACGGTGTGGAAGGCGGGAAGTACACAGAGTGTAACGTGGTATGCGGACTCACAATGTCCTTGCCGAGCTCCGAGGCTCATCGCATAACAGGGATGCTTCCAACCCTCCGAAAAGTATCACCAACAAGCAGGGTGTCATTATGCTGGTAACCCCTGACGGCAAACTGCAATACCGTATGTTCGGCGCATCTCATTGTCTCCTTCAAACTGAACTATTTTCTCCAGAGAAGCCTTTAGCCAAAGGATTTGACATTCTGGACGGAAAGCATGATATCCAACTACCTGCTGACTTGGCCACAGGAAAGTACAGCATTGTTTGTGAGTACAACTCTGTTTGTTGGTTTCGTCATGCTAAGTAAGACTCAGTGTTGGGAGACTCGGGGAATCGAAGCCCACAATTCACCATTGAGATGTGATTCTATGCGTTGAAGCATTTGCTACGACTTGACGACTCCAAAATCACGACTTCTTGCCTCAACGCACGGACATTGTAACACCGTCATTATATCTTACGGACATCTTCCTTTTACATTGTCGCCCTTGGTGCTTTGTACCTATAATCGTTCTGATACTCTTACTCTTCCTCATAATACTTTAATATCTAGTCTCGGAAGATACTTCCTCACGTGGGCGTGTTTTACGACAACCATTATGAAATTCTCACGGCGTCTCTTATCGGAAGCCAGGTAAAATGTGCTCCCGCAGGTGCGGGCCTGTCACTTGTGTACCAGGTGATGCGGTTTGCCGACTCTTGTCAGTGTCACCCGAGGTGGTTGACTTTCACTCTCCAAGTCGCCGTCCATGATGTATGCCTCCTGGTTCTCGCTGCTGGCTCTTGCAGCAGTGCATGCAGTTCCTTTGGTTCCTCGGGATGTCTATAACCCTCCTATCACCAGTCCCACTGCTGATACGGAGTGGACCGTTGGTTCCATTGAAACGGTGACATGGTGCGTCGCAATGATCCTCACAGTGGCGCGCGCACTGAATGATGGACGCTGTAGGGACACGACAAACTTGCCCCCCGATTCTCAGCTCACGAATCCGAACGGCAAGATTGTCCTGGGCTATCTGGCGAACAACAGCGAGAATCTCATGCTTGGTGAGGCTCTGCCTGTCTCTCATTCATTACCGACTAATGCCGACCCCAAAAGCCAACCCCTTGGCCCAGGACTTCAAACTGAGTGACGGGCAGGTTAATATAACCGTTCCGTCTGTGGAGTCCCGTAATGACTATATCATCGTCCGTGAGTTGCACCCGTTGAGCCCCCTTTAATAAAACGTGTATGTTGATTCTAGTTTTGGACAGTTTTTGGTGATTCAGGAAACGCTTCTCCCGAATTTACCATACACGGGCTAGCCGTCGCTTCTCAATCCGACCAGCTCAGCGGTAGCAGCTCGTCGACGAGCCTCATTACCACCCCGATTCCCATTACCGGAACGATCATCACCGGAGGTTCATCGGTCGCTTCTAGTACCGCCAGCGAGTCGTTTCCTACAACGAGTAGCACACGAACTCCGTCGAGTACTCTCGCATCATCGAGTACCACCGCATCATCGAGTACCACCGTGTCAGACTCGGCGACAGCGGCGGCTGCCAGTCAAACTGACAACGGCAGCGTTGGCACTCATGCCCCGAGGGTGTTATTAACGTCGATCTGCCTACTTCTTGGTTTCTTGTTGACGAATTGAGGTCTGATCATGATAACGTAGTTACTTCACCTATAACGAACAATCTACACCATGTACACTAACGATTGCCCGCGTCAATTCATACTATCTTGTTCATCTCTCAAGAGGTATCTGATTGTTGACGCGCCACGACAAAGACTACGAAATAAATAACTACGTATCACATCGTTAATCCTATAAGCTCCAGAGCCTTCCTTCCGTATCATAAATATCGTGAAATGAATAATGATGGACGTTGATGATACACGTTATAGTTCCCTTTCCTCTATATGCTAGCCCCAAAGAACGTAAGCAATTCGTGAGTTCCAGCCACGGGATGCCTTGCACAGCAATGCATCACTGTCCGTGGTAAGCCTTGTTCATGAAGTGCCAGTTGACGGTGAGTAGCCCCACATCTTGCGAGGAGATTGCGTTGAAAGCAGCAGGGGACATGTCTGACGCAACGATTAAGTGGGATGTTGGTCGATGTAGCTTCGGACTTACCAATATCATCGTAGCCGCAGCTCTCACAGCTGTCGACCGTTTTTGCCATGACAGACCGACCATTGGCCTTGTTGACAATCTGCATCCACTGCGGTCGCAAAGTATAAGGATAAGGACAAAGATCAGAAAGTGTCACCAACCTGGCCACAGTTCGAGCCATTCTCAGCGTCATAACGCGATTTTGCTATCGCTACGATCTTGTCGTTATCGTTGTTCCACCAGCCACAGTTTCCAAGCCCGGTTTCGTACCAAGTGCCCTATATGGTTTCAGAAAACTTGCAGAAAAAACGAGGATGGCTCCACATACTCGACCCTCATGTGACACTCTCTTCTCTATGTCGACGTCGTCTGGTATCGGCGCAGCATCGACCACCGACAAGTAAAGGAAGAAGGTAACGATAGCGACGACGATGCGCGACATGATGGTAGAATGCATGGTGGTATGAGAGTGTGGTCACGGAAGATCGTAGGAGGAGAGACGCGAGGCGAAGACGAGTATGAGAGGTGGCTCGACGATGACATTTGGTAGGACATGCAAGAGGTTTATATACCAGAGCGAAGTACGTTATACTTCATAATCGCGTGCAGACCGGTCACCCGAAGTCGGTCGGGGAAAATCTTATTTGAACCCCAGTTTCAGCGCAAGGTGTGCATCCGGCATAGCTGGCATGAGAGGGCCGTAAACATAAGAAGGTTAGTCAAGGTCGCAAGGAGGTGACTAACTCCCAGGCGTGTCGCGATGGAGCTTCCGCCGGTAAATCCATCCATCAAAAAGAGTGCGGCGCGGACAAGGAAGACAAAATGGACAAAGGCTCGCCACAGCGTCTTCGGACCGCGGAGATGGTATTTCGGACACACTGTCGACCATGAACTCCACTAGTCCTAGATCATGGCTTGGCTAGATGGAGAGGTCCTCATGATGCGGGATGCCGGTACATTGGATCTCATATCTCGTATAGCCAAGCACGTTTTCCGCCAGATCAATGGCGGTCTATTTGCCATGCTTCATTCCGCTTGAGTGGAGCAGTCCAAGTTGGAAATCGATTGTTACGTTCTCGATGATCTGTTATCTAATCAAGGCAGATGCCGGCCGCCACCTTTTCGTCCGTCCCAACGTTGAAGGAGGAGCTTTCATCTGGCACTACATCTGGCTATCTTGGGTGCTGAATCTATGATCTCCTGCGCGGTTGCAGGCTTCTTTACTGCGTGTATGCCCAATTGATATTAACAGAGGAGCACAAGTGGCAGCGGCTCTAGAAATTTCGGTCTAAGGAAGATACGACAGAGCCTTCGTGTGTCTTCCCTCGAACCCTTGTGAATCGGAACAGTCTTTAATCGACGCTGCTGCTGCGCACTCGTGTCGTTCTTCCATTCGCAAGGTAAATTTCTCCGTGATCGTACGTACTAACTACTTAAGTGCGCTCCTAGTCGTTGTTCAAGTAGGCGTAATATTGGAGAGCCGCTGATGCGATCCTCAGAAGCCCGCCTCGTCTATGCCTGATGATATTCAATATGTCGTCACTGTAGGACTATGAATCGAATGCGCGACAGTGAGGACATTGGAAGATTTTTCACCTTCACTTACTTCGACTACCTCGGATTGTAAGGTTATTTAGAGCACACGCCGACGCAAGAAGGCCGATAGTCTCTGGTCAGTTGCAGAGAGGCGGGATTAGAACGTTACTTTCTGTCAGCTTTTCTGCATTCTGCCCGACACACCGAAGCCGTGAACCTGGCCCAACGGATGCTTACAGTCCATATGCACGTTATGTATGTTAATCTTGTACGAAATTCCGCTCGTCTAGGCGTATTGCTCCGTGTGCCCAACGGACTTGATAGCAGTGTACAGCCACGGTCGCATGACATCAGCTTCATTTTGAACCACCACTTTGTCTGTATCGGAGGATCGGTTTCTACTGTTTACCGTCCGTTTTCGCTGGCGAAGGAGCAATTATGGCGTCATCCAGTCAAAGCTACGGCCGTGCACTACCTGTTCGTTCGACAGGGTAACCCGGCGCACGGACCTTTCTAATCAAACATCTGACAGGATCAAGTCGAAAGAATAGCAACACTCTTCGACTCCCATCTTGAGCTGATCAGTGATGTAGGTTCGATGACTACGGACTACCGCCACATTTGACGCGTGTGTGAAACCTAGGTACGGGATTTGTACAGAGATCGGGTAACTCTAGAGCGAGAATATGCTGCCAAGCTCCAGACCCTGACAAAGAAGGCAGTAGAGAAGAAAGCCAGAATGGAGGCCTCATTCATCCTTGGCGACGAGCCAACAAAGGCTTGGGACGAGTCCGCCTTGAAGCAGAAGTACGTTCTAACCAAACGATACCTAGTCTCGCCCTGATTTCCCCTTCATTTAGCACGCTCAACAAGGCTTATGACCAAATTATTGAATCCATGTCCAGTACTGCCGACGATCATCTAAACGTCGCTGATGCCCTCTCTTCTCAAGTGGTCGACGTTTTGAAGGTCGTTACGCGGACCAACGACGAAACCAAGAAGAAGGTTTCGATTGACTGACCTGCGAGTACATTGTTTCGTTCTGACGATGCGCTCTTTAGGAAATGCAATTCTTTCAGAAACTAGTCGCTGACAGGGATCGTACCTACGCCGACCGTTTGAAGGTCAGAACTTCTCTTCTCCGATATATACCATTCTGCACACAATCTGACTCCCGAGGCAGGCGAAGCAAAAGGTGGGAGTAATCTAATTGCCGAGGACGCCCTAATGACCGTAATCGATGCCAGTACGACGAGGAATGCGGAGATGTAGACCTCCATCGCCAGAAGCAGGTTTGTCATCTCATTCAGCATGCACCCAAGGCACTTGATAGCGTCTTCTAGGGCCGTGCTCACGACGACAGACACGCGGAACGCATTGCGCGACAGGCTGATCAACAGAGAAACGACATGCTAAATTGCAAGAAGTCCGCGGCGTTCTATTGTTCAGAATCAACGCTTACATCTTCGTCAGCACATATATCATATCCACTGCCATCTCGAACAAGATCAAAGACAAGTTCTACAATCAAGATCTGCCAGACCTTGAGGACGTACGTCGAATCTCCTGTTCGTTAGACTGGGCTTAACTTCGAAATGTAGCAACTGCGTATGTGATTCCTGCGGCCGCTGTCGTGTTCAGATACTCAGACGCCGTGGATTTACGCAGAAATACTACAAGCGAAACTTCTAGGGCGTTTTACAAAGACCTTGCAGCATGCCCAAGTTTTACAGACTAACCACCTTGATGTCCTGAAAGGCCGCTTAGTCTCCGTAGAGCGTGCACTTTCAGAAATAAATGTTGCCGGGGACCAAGGTCTTTTCATCGACTACAACATCCGGCAGTTTACTGCTCCGAATGACTGGAAATTCGAGCCTTGTGCCACATTCTACGATACGGTAAGCGCTTTCCTGGAAGTCGGTCTATTATATTCAAGGGGCGTGGCGCACAGGATGAACTTAGCGTCGATCCTGCACCAAAAGTCTTCCTCCAGAACAAACTTACAAGAGGCAGAATAAAGCTGCAAGAGCTTACTCCTCTGATGGAGACCAAGCGTACATGGTTTTGTTGGTTTTACGTTCTCACTCTTACGATAAATCCAGGAAGAGACGTGGAAAAGTTTTCTAAACTTGCTGAAGCCTACGAAACAGAGCACTCATTGGGAAATATTGATGAGATATCTGACGTACGCCATTTTCCCGAACAATTCACACGTCGTTAATGAGAGGAATAGAGTTATATGGAAAGTCGACACCAGTTGGCACACTTTGGTTCTTCGGAGTGCATATTGGAGGCCGAGATTGACGTTATAGAGTCTGCCATTGGAGGCGAGTCTTCTGTACTTCTCATCGTCAACCTGCTAACGTCTATCAGACGATGTTGGCGCCCAGACACCCCACACGTTCAAGAGTTCTTCCTTCTCCATCCCCACGACGTGTGGTTATTGCAAGGTCAGCTACACGAGTGCCTTAATTCAAGCCAATTAAGCCTTAAGGTTTAGGCCTCGATCTGGGGACTTAGTAAACAAGGCAAAACGTGCAAAGCTTGCGGACTCTGCGTTCACTCGAAGTGTGAACTGAAGGTGATACACGTTGGTCTCCATGATGACCCCCAAATGAATGTCCCACTAGGTTCCTGCTGACTGTCAACATGGGACTGTTTCTCGGGCGTCATCGGTACTCTCAAGAAAGTCGCCGAGGTCGCCATCAACCATATGTCGGTGCATCGTCTTCTCCTTTGCGCAACTTTGCTCATCGAGTCCCAGCTCCAAGGACAACTCAAACACCCACTCCGTCATCTTTCGTACACTCGCCACACGAAGAGGATATGAGGTATCCCACCGCCCGAGTCGTCTTTGACTTTGCTGCTTCTTCGGAGTTCGAGCTCACCGTGAAGGGTGTGTCGTGAGAGCTCGTTGCTGATGGTGTATCAACTTACCTGTATTTAGACGGAGAGGTTGTAAAAGTGATGGAGCCTGATGATGGGTCCGGTTGGGTGAAAGTCGCGGATACTCGTGGAAATGACGGCTTGGTGCCAGCGAGTTATCTGGAGTACGACGAAGCGGGAGCAGGAAATATCACGCCGACTGCGTCGTCCTTCTCGTCTCAAGGTTCTGGAGAGTTTGGTGCGTTCTGGATTGTGTTGCGTCTCCGGTTGTTAACTGCTGGACACAGTGAGAGCTATTTACCAATATGTGGCACGGGGATCAGACGAGATCAGCCTCGCGGATGGGGAGATGATCGAACTCTCGAGTGGGCCAACCGGTGGACGACATTACGGTGATGGATGGTGGGAGGGTAAGTCCTGGACCTCATGTCCGAGTTGAGCCTGTGATTTTGTTAACCTTAAATGTCAGGGTTCAATTCCGCCCGCCAGAGGGGCATCTTCCCAAGCAACTATGTACGTATCATGACACACCACCACATCAGTCTTTCTCTAACGTACTTTGAAAACACAGGTAGAGCCGGCTTGAACGCGTGACATAGAGTGTTTGATTGAATGAACGCTTATCAAAATGGGTCGATCTCCCCGTTAGTTTCTGTCGTGCTTCAACGGTTTTCCTGAGCCAGGATCGCGAAAGTCCGACAAGCCTGTCCTGTCAGTTAATTGTGTCGACACTGACGAGGGTTGGTTACGGACATTCGTGACAGCGGTGGCATTTAGTCGTTGCTTTCAGTCCAGTGGTCATCTGCGCGTTCCTTGCCATTTAGGCGTCCCATTCGTGCCGCCGGACTGTCGCGAAACACCTGTTCCTTTCCGTGGCGCGCGCTGGTTATAAGTATGCTGTACGGAGCGCCAAACTGGTGGAACAGGCTAAGCAAATGAATTAACCTCCCTGACGTCTCTGCCCTATGGCGCTCCGGGGATACTGGGAGCTAGGCATCGATGTAGCATGCTTTCCGTCTCCCATGCGTGCATTGCGTCGGCGGGAAGTCGAATCAGGCTATATTAACGAAGGCAGGCCGTGCCGTGATTCCACACATGTCAGAGAACATACAGAGGTTGACTTTTGGACAGTCCTACACGCGTGGACTTTGGCAGCGAGAGAAAAAGATCGCGAACTACTGACTAACACAATTGTGTACTATGAGGATGATAGAACGATGGGACCGCCCTTCCCGTTCTCCAAACGGTTAAATGAACGCGCAGCGGGTCCTGAACCGTTGCTCTCAATTCAGCGGGACTGCTACGAAAACGGCCGCAATGGAAGCCTGGACTTGATGTCAGAAAAACAGTGACCCTAGGTGGGATCGGTGGGCGTGCTTGCCTGCACTGATATCATAATATTTCTCCTCGCCACGAAGAGCACGGAACATATGGAACTCAGCACCGTGCGCGCGTGGGGCATGCCGAGAGCATATAAAAGAAACCATGACGGGGGGACCACATACGCATTTATTTCTTCTCTCTCAACTCGCGCCGTCCGTTTCAAAATGAACTCTTTCGCGGAGGCATCGTCGGCCGCAATCTCGTCGCTAAGTGTGGTTAATTGGGAGCTGAGAAGATTAAATCAGAGTACCATTGCCATACTTCTGCGATGGATGACTGCGTCGACTATCCCGACCTGGCGAGAGGCAATTTGCGGGCCGTGGCGAACTTGCTGTCGTGGCACGTGGCACGTGGCTTGATGGTGGTTCTATAAAAGTTGTATAAAAGGCAGTGTTCTTCTTGCCTGTAAGCCACCCTCGTCTGTATAATTCTTCATCTAGTCACCGATTCTCCAGGGTTAAGTATTCCTCCCTCCAATGTCTGCACCTAGTACTCGAAACTTGGCTGGCTGTTTAATTCTTCTGTGACGCGTTCCAACTTCTTCTCGCGATCTGACGACCTATTACTTCCTCATGATGTCATGCTCTTCGCAGAATCGCAGACAACTGGGCGCCTTTATATACTGCAGTATCTTACCGGTCTTTCATGTTGTCCCGCCCCCTCTTGTCTTGCTGTAGTAAAGTCGCCCGCGCACGTCCTTTGGTATATCCCGTTTCTCTCAGAACTATGGCTACGAAGCAACAAACTTTGACCGCTGCTATCAAGGAGGATCATGAGGAGGTATGTAGCGCGTTTGTCTTTGGGTCTTGCTCAGTTTCTCAATTCGCGTTAGATGTACGAGTATTATGATAATTATGTCAAGGCGAACGGCAATCCCGACGAGATGGGCCGCTGGGCGCGGCAGTTGACTTGGGAGATTGCCCGCCATGCAGTCGGAGAAGAGATTGTCGTGTATCCGCTGATGGAGAAGTACATGGGCGACCAGGGCGTGAAGCTCACAGACGGAGACCGAGCTGAACATCAAGTGCGCCGTGCACCGTTCGGTTATCCCTGGCTGACCCATGCGCATTGCAGCAAGTCAAAGTCATGCTCAACGAGCTCGAATCTATCCAGCCCGGCTCGCCCGATCACCAGGAAAAGCTGAAGAAAGTAATGGAGCATCTCCGCAAGCACAACGACAGCGAGGAGCAGAATGATCTTCCTGCGCTGGAGCCTCTTCTTGGTCGCGAGGATAGTATCACTGCGGCGAGTTCTTTTACGAGGACTAAAAAGTTTGTTCCTACGCGGTATGTTCTTCCCATTCCCATTCGGGTTGCAATCCTCAACTTTTGTAGTGCTCACCCATCCGCTCCCAACAAGCCTCCATATGAGACCTTGGTCGGCTTTATGACGATGCCCATTGACAAGCTGAAAGACATGTTTTCCGCGTTTCCAACTGAAGAGATGAAAGAGAATGCCAAGTAATCAATGTAACATTTTTTTCCAGCTGTGAGAGTGATATTAGTGTACCAACATTGTTCGTCCGGATGTGTAGTTTTACAAACATGGAACTTTGAAAGGATAGAATGGAACTGAGAATAAACATAAAGAGATACATATACTCTGTACACAAAGCGATAACAACCAAAGAAAGCACGAGAAACGTAAACCGCGTCAACGACCTCCACTCACTAACGCTGTTCGCATATACGGACCGTTTGGTGCTAAAGGTCCATATGCACCATTTGGTAACGGCGTGGGTATCGGCATGGGTATACCCATTGCAACGCCGGGGTTCTGTGCGATGGCAGCTATCTGACCTGGGGTCTGCGCATGAGACTGGGGAATACCCCGATCCTCCCGCTCTGCAATAGTAGCACCTCCTCTGCCTGGATCAAGCCCATTCGTAACAGGGAATGTCTGACCGAAGCCATAAAGCTTCCCAGAATACTCTGCGTCGTTGATGGAGTCTTCAAAGTAGAGCTCGCGCATCTTGAAAAACGTCGACGCGGTGAGGAGTGAATCAGAGCCTGCTGTATGCGAGTTTCCGATTCGTAATACCTAGTGAGTGAAATGTTTTAGCAAGACAGGATATACAAAAGGTGGCAGCAAACGCACTCCAAGATCATCAGCAACGTCCTGCAGACCGCCCTTGAGAACCTTGGAAGCGCGCATCATGAATTTTATGTCGTAAACTGTTGGGAACCATATGTGCAGGAGCTCAAAGAACTCTTCCTCCGACCGGGGCAGGGACTCGGCTGTTAAAAGCTTTACGAAATAGCCGAAATCATAGCCGCTGTGTTCATAGTCTTAGTTCGTTAGACCGTTCCAAAGGGGAGGGGAACAGGGCAACGCGCTGCGAATATGCTTACCTGTGGAACGACACCCATTTCGTCTCCGGGGCCAGGACCATGCCCGATGTGATCATGACCTCTGCGAAATCCTGCGGCATTATGCCCATCTCCTCGTGCCGCTGAAAGTCGAGCCCGGACTTTTGCAGGAGCTCTATCGAGTCGGGGGCGTACATGTCGTCGCTAGACTGAATCAGCAAGGGGAGAGACGCGTGGATCGGGAGGCGCGCGGCGGCGACGCACTTTATGCTGAATCGAAAGTTGAACTGCCACGTCGAGCCCTCGGGCGGGAAGTTGCCGTCCTCGTCCGCGAACGTGATGCCGACCTGTATGATCTTGAGCAGGTCGACGTTGCAGCGCATGGTCTGGTAATGGTAGTCCGACGACGTCTTGAAGCTGCCTATTGGCCGGGCGACGACCCCTGGGAATTCCGTGTCCTGTAAGAGTACAAAGTTGAACAAATTCAAAAGTGGCTCAAAGGGCGGAAATGACCATTGCAATACACGGGTATTTCTCGACAACGTCTCGGATCGTCTGCAGCTCGCTGTCCAGGTTCGGTGCCCACACGTCCCGTATTCGGGCCATTGTGGTTGGGAATGTGAGTTAACGCAATGATGGTGGGAGGAGGAAGGTGGCGTATTCACTCTGATGATGTAAGCTGCACTGCCACCGCTTTCCCAGAAGAAGAAATATCTTGTATTCAGTAGACAACAAAGTCCAATTACGCCAATATATGTACGCTAAAGCTATAATTTATCACAGCAAAATAACAGCAACCTCGACAGCTAAATGCACTTGTTACCAAAAATCACTCCCAAGATCATACCGTCGCTTAGAACCACGCCATATAACTCGTCTCTGTCAAGTCCACCGCAATCGCCCCATGGTCAAAATTCACAGTCTCGTGCTTGCCCACCCGAGGGTCCATCGGTGAGAAGGGTAGCGGAACTACGGGCGCTGCAGCCTGGAAAGTATGTCGCTCCTCTGGCCCAATCCCCGCGCTGGTGAACTCGTACACCCCAGGTAACCACATCGCCGCCTCGTTCGAGACGGCCGTCTGCAGATGCGACACATACACCCGCGACGATGCCTCTGAAATCGACGGCGTCGACATGATCTGCTCCGCGTACTGACAGATGGACGAATGCGCTCCGACAAACGACGGCGGAAGCCCCGTTTCCGCCTGACTCGATCCGACGCCGCCCATGAGCTGTCACTGCCGTTTTCCAGCTGCGAGTTCTTTCGCACTTGCATATGAAGGTTGCGGGACTTGTCAGCCACCTTCACTAAAAGAGGCTAAACACGGCAAGGCTCCGACTCAATATGGGGGGAAGCACGTCAAGGTTGATAGACTCACCAGAGCCTTCCCGCAGAATGGCAGAACGGGTGCCACCCGATTGAATAGCGCTCGGACGCGATCAAGGTCTGTGAGCGCGTACGTTGCTAGGGGGCTGGCAGGTGCGCGAGAGACGAACAGAGACAAGGTGATCTGTCAACAAACGAAAGGTAAGGGTCGAATAATAAACCTTCTCGGAGACATGCTTACCGCGGCAGAGAATGCATTAAACCAAAAACACAAGAAGCGACCACTTAACTGCGGCTCCTTCTCGAACAACGCTTCGACAGTCGAGATGAGCGCTGAAGCGCCGAGGTAAGTGGCTACGACCGAGGGGGCGTACTTGTGGTGGAACCTGAAAGGATCCCGGCTGTTGTTCATCGCGTCTGTAAAGTAGCGACGATGTAGCTGGAGCAGGGCAATCTCCCGACTTGTCGACACAAATCCACGCTGCATCGTAAGCAGACGGGTTGAGACGCTCGACTGAATGCGTTCGTCCAATAGCGGTGGAATATCGTATGCTCTAACTTTGTTGTCCAGTTCAATCATCAGG